>JABMDO010000504.1:0-27402 GCA_014851415.1 Cnaphalocrocis medinalis
CATATTTTGGCAAGCCTAAAACGCTCTATACAAATGGCTACCGGCGAGTGAACGTCCCACACGCTCGTGATCTTGTATGCGCGTCTAGTAAATTTTGTCTTGGTAGCTATCAATCAAATGTTTCGTTGAAGTCAATGGTTTCATAATAAAAGTGGCGAAAAAATGTACGGGTTAGTTTCAATGTGATACGAGTATAATTTTTTGTTATAAAAGTTTTATACTGTAAAATTGGACTGGCCCAAGAAAATTTGAATGCTCATAAAACCAACTAGGACGTTATATTTTTACTGAAATGTTGGCCATTGGGTTCTTCATTTACCCAGTAGTTTGCAAAAGTATACAACTATTTTTTACTATAGCTACGATGTAGTCAAATACACTATTATACAATCCGGCCTATGAGACCATATACGCACATTCACGGGCAGGCAATCGTCGTCTATGACGCTGTGGGCGCCTCCCGCGCTCGTGGCAGCTTCCAGTCCTCTTCTACTGACAGAAAATAGTATGTTTAGTCAATGTACAGTCAGCTCATAAGGTTACCATAACCTGTCAAATTTCTCTAATTGATATTCAACCTAATGCGTATGACAGTAAGATGGGAGTCGATTGAAGAAAATTTGACAGTTTTGTATACTTTGATGTGTGGCTGTACGTACATCACATATTTCCCAGCTTTCCTCAAATAAATTAAATATAGCTTCATCATGACAAACAAGCTTCCACCCGACAGAATGGTTAATAAAAGTACTAACGGCAGCGTTTTCACTGTACGTACAAAACGGTCTCAAATCAAATCATGTATTCACATAAATATGGGGTTACTAACGTGGTGCCTCATAAATTTACATCTACTTGCTGCCAAATTTCACCACCGTACCATACCACCTGGATGGATGGCGATCCTCTAACGTACGCTTTATACGACACTTTCTGCCGCGCACCTCCTCATTGTGGAATCAACTTCCCGCAGCGGTATTTCCGAACCGGTCTACGACAACCAAATCTTCAAGAAACGAGCCTTATACATCCTAAAGGACCGGCAACGCATCCGCACTCCTTCTGGTGTAGCTGATGTCCATGGGCGGCGGTGTTCACTTTACCATTAGGTGACCCGATTGCTCGTTTGCCTTCCGATACTATAAAAAAAAAACCTACGAATGGGTACCTTGCAAAATATCCACCGTATGTGTGTTTTACAAATTGCGGATGTGTACATCCGCATTTGTAAACCATTTGTAACGTCATTACTAACCCGCAAGGTATTGGTAATTGGTATATATATATACAGTATAGAATATAATAGAATATCTTTATTGCTATAGACTTAAGCGTTATTAAGTATTTTAAGCTTGTTAAGTGGTTAGTCCGATGGTCAAAGTATTCCTTACCTTTAACGTCTAGAGGGAGTATGTTCTGCCAAAACATGCCGTCGAGCAGACAGGGCGCCTCCGACTGCGCTTGCTGCAATAACAAGTAAAAAGTTTAAAAAAAGTAAAAAAACTAAAAAGTAAAAAAGTTTAAAAAAAGAAAAAAACTAAAAAAGTAAGAAGTTTAAAAAAACTAAAAAAGTAAAATGTTTAAAAAAAGGAAAAGACAAAACAAGCAGTTGTCTGTATTGATGAGCTTAATAGCCCAGATTCAGCAATCATCTGGCTACTAAGCTCATCATGTCGTTCTAGTCGTTTTTTATAGGCTAAAGAGGACCTCTATATTTCTTCCTTTACTGTAGGCACTTCCAAAGTATTCAAGTACTTCAGCATTCCTTGTGAAACCATGTATAAGAGATAATAAATGAATCATTCATCTTAATTCGATCGACCTTTGGTTCAGTGGTAGTGAATGCTGCGTCTGGGGCCAAGGGTTGCGGGTTCGATCCCGCAGTACAAACATTGGTTGGCATGAACATGTCTGGTTTGTATGGCTCTGGGTTGTTTTCTATGTATTATAAGTATGTATTTACAAAAGAAAAGTATTACACGTATATATTTGTAATTCCACTGTTGGTTCTGATATCTGCTAACACAGGTGCTTGAGCTACCTATCTCAGAGTCGACCGATTGTATGTGATGTAGTGAAATTTATTTATTTATTATTTATTTATTTAATTCATTCACCGTACCTGAGTATCGTGCGCACGCATCTTGCACTTCTCTTATAGTTCTCTTACCACATCTTGACCTGCGGCCTGGAGTGCGCGGGCCGCTCGCCGCCGCAGCGCTTGTTCACTCCTCGCAGATCGTCGACCACACGCAGCTGGAATAAAACCATAGCATACTATTATTAAAAAATCGGCCAAGAGCGTGTCGGACACGCACATGATAGGTTCCGTAGCCGCGTCTTCCAATCTATACAAGGCCAGAACGCAGTCATAGGAAACTGGTCGTGTATATATTGTAATAATGTTTTTAAATGTGCGATTACAAAGTATACAAGAATTTTGCGTACCGCTCGTGAATAGTTTGTAACGTAATTACGTGCGTCCTGGTTCCAAACTATACTACATCATTTACGCCTTACAAGAGTTTAAAAGATCTTAATTTTATATAGAAAAACTCACATAATTATAAAGTTGGCTCTGGTTGTCCATTTTTGATCAACGCCATGCGTCTACTAAGAAATGACGCTGTACAATTTTACGTCAAAGATATTTACATACAGACGGCTAACTTCGAGTATTTATTTGCATTTGGTAATGACCCTGCCTCATACGCCAAAGGTCGTGGGTCCGATCCCTACCCTGGACAAATATTCGAGGGATGAACACTTGTGTTTGTTCAGTGTCTGGGTGTAATATATTTATTTAAGTACCTATTAATTTATTACTATCTAGTATGCATTTATGTATTTATTATGATGTATTTATCTTATACCTACATAAAAGATCTGCACTGCCTTACACCGTGTTAATTCGCTGCATTTTTCCTCTACCCAAAGGTTGTCTGGAAGAGATCGCTATTAGCGATAAGGCCGCCGATATTGTATTTGGAAATTACTATTAGCATTAAGTTCTGTAATGTGTTGTGCAATAAAAAGTATCTATATATCTATTATATTTGTCATTCTCTGTTGTCTGGTATATGTATAAGTGCTTATGCTACGGAGTCAGGTCAACGTATGAGATGTTGTGAGAATTTAATTTATTTACTCCAAACTATTGCAAATAACTAACTCTACGCGTACAAAATCGCGGGCGGCCGCTAGTCCTGAATAAAGATTAAAAATGAAAACGAATTTCTTGTAGCCCAAATGATACTTAAAACTATGGCAAACTATATTATATATGTATATACTTACAAACTGTCACGTTTATAGTGTTTGGGCCTCGTTCACCACCTCCGAGTAAAGTGTCAAATAATTTACTTGTCAATTATAGTGGGTTCGGAGAAACTTGCCCCTGGTATTTGTATTGAAAAAAATATTGAAATTAAACTAGGTTGCGGACCCAGGGGCCAATTTCTCCGAACCCACTATAATAAATTATCTACTATAAGTAAATTACTTGACACCTTACTCGGAGGTGGTGAACGAGGCCCTAAGTGGGATAAAAGAACTAAAAATGCAAAACGTTTTCGAAATCAACTACCACTAGTGAAACTATAGTATAGAGGTTCGGCACTACTAGTACTCTACCAGCACGTGGCCCGACACCACTTGTCCGTTTTTTTGCTCTTCGAACTCTACTTATACTCTATGGCGAAGCTTACACGGGTATGTATACTGAGCAAGCTAGCAAAGGATTCAGTTACACAGTATCGGAATATGTATTTCACATTGTTAAATATACCTTTATTTATTGTATCAAAGTTATAGTGAGATTTTCATGAGATAGGTAATTGGTCACGCGCAACATTGGGAGACTTCGGCATAAATGGGCCCGGCTCGACCGGAGTAATACCACGTCCTCACAGAAAACCGGCGTGAAGCAGTGCATGCGCTGTGTTTCGCTGCGTGGGTGAGGGTACCGGAGGCCCGATCTAGGGGAAGGGGGTTAAAAGGTCAGGAGTGCACTTGTGACACTACTCGTGTTGCAGGTGTCAATGGGCGGCGGTAATAGGGTACTTGACTATTTTTTTTTATGTGTTTAATCAAAAGACCCCTCTATTAAAGAAACATTGTTGAAATAATTATTTGATTCTGATTTGAATTACCTGAGATATCACAACTTTAAGAGCACATATTTTACGCGGGCCCAAAAACGCTCTATACAAATGGCTACCAACATGTGACGTCACACGCTCGTATCTTGTATGCGCGTCTAGCAAATTTTGTTTGGTAGCTATATCAAATGTTTCGTTTATGTACATAGTTTTATTTTAAAAGTTTGTGTTTAATGTGTGGGTAGTTCAATGATATAATTATTTTTATAATATTATAAACTTTAAAAATGGATTTGCCCATGAAACTTTGATTGCTCACAAAACCAGCTAGACGTTATATTTTTAACTGAAAATTTAGGCTATTGGTTCTTATTTACCAATATTTTGGTAAAGTATCAATATTTTTTACTACATCGATATTAGTCAACTACTCTATTGCTTATTAGCAGGAGATCCGTCGGCTCATAGCTCGAGTTTGTGATCTCATATTCGCATTAGGCAAATCATAGTAGCGATGACTTGATTTCTGTGATGGAGGCCTTTGTCCCGAGGTGGGACAGTAAGCTGACTTATGTATATGTATATATGCTCACGCACCTCCTATATTACCCCCTTAAGGGTGATTTTCCAAAAAAAATATGGGGGAGGTACTTTTTGATTGCATACGGTCCTGTGCCACCCGCATCCAAGGGACTCCCGCGACCTTCACTAGATCGTCGATCCACCTGGTGGGAGGCCTGCCACGGCTGCGGCCTCCACTCAAGGACCTTTTTACCCTAACGGCCCTTCTTGAAAGTCATTAGGTCGTATCTGCTCGGAAACACCATTGTTGGCAGCTGGTTCCACAGAATTACTATGCGCGGTAAAAACATAATGTTTTTGAATATTTTTACACGATTTGCGTTTTTCAAATGATAAATTTAAACTACTTCAGATAAGTTAACATTCGCCTAGTTTATCTTTCAATTAATCAATATAATTATATCTCAATATCGCTTCTGCGATACGCATATACTTTAGCATTGAAGACCTTTGGTTATAGTTAATCTAATTATGTAACTAATAAACTTTATTTCCTTGTTTTACCTACAAAACAGATAACAATATCAGCCTATATACTGTCCCGCTGCAGGGCAAAGGCCTCCATCATAGACATCAAGTCATCGCTACTGTGATGGGATTAGGCTTAATCACCACGCTTGCCTAATGCGGTGCGGTGATCACAAACCCGAGCTACTATTGTTTGAAAAATTCGGTCGTTTCACAATGTCCCATGGAAAAATTAGGGTAAGGGAATAGAGTACAATTTTCTGCACACACACTTGTGCACTAAAAATGTCCTGAGTCCAATGTCTGGTCGTAGAGATCTCGCAGATCGTTTTCGAGAACTTTCCAGCGATATTTTTACCATTAAGTAGGTACATATTTTTAGCAACTTTTTTATTTATTTATTGCTGAAGTAGGCAGACGAGCATGCGGCCCATCTGATGGTAAATGGTAACCGCTCATAGACAACAACAATGCCGAGGCACAGTCATGCCGCTGCCACCTACCGTGATAGAAGTACTCTTTTCAAACCTCATTTAAAAAAGGACATGTCATAGCGATCAGGGAACCCATTTTAGCATTAGTTACGAGTTGCATTTACCTAATTTTAGCAACTTTTGCATACGTTTAGTACTTTTGGGTAAGTTACCTGTTTGCTGTGGTGGTGGCGTTGGTGGAGTGGTCTTTTCAGCATTAGTAACGTTTGAATATTTAAAGTAACTTTTACCTATTGTTTAGTAACTTTTACCTAATTTTAGCAATATTTACCTAATTTATAGTGCCTTATAGCTAATTTTAGTAACTTTTAACTCATCTATAGTGACTTTTACTTAATTTTAGCAACTCTTACCCAATTTTAGGAAATTATATATATTTTATACTGACTTATACCTAATTTTAGTAACTTTTACTTATTGTTTACTAACTTTTACCTCATTTATAGTGATTTTACTTAATTTTAGCAACTTTTACCTAATTTATAGCAATTTTTACCTAATTTTAGCAACTCTTACCTAATTTTAGCAACTTTTATCTAATTTATAGCGACTTTTACCTAATTTTTGCGATTATTACCTATTTTTAGTAACGTTTACCTAATTTTAGCTACATTTACCTAATTTATAGTAACTTTTACCTAAATTTAGCAACTTTTACCTAATTTATAGTGAATTTTACCTAACTTTTGAAACTTTTTTTACGTGATAGGTGGCAAATAGGGTTCGCAATACCGAATCATTTGACCAAAACCGGTATTTTCGGTATTGGCCCCAGACCAATACCGATATCCCGGTATTTTCGATATTTCCGGGATTAACCTAAGTTAGCAAATTTAGTATAATAAAGTTAGTTTACGGAGGAATAGTAAATAGGTTCCTAACCTAAATGAATTCATCTTCTAAATAAAACAAAATTTTCATTGACACAAGGTTTATTATTATTGTTGGCAATCACCCATTTAGTTAGTACTTAGCAATAATTTACTAATGTTCCGTTTACAATAACTTGAGGTAAGTAACTAGTTCAAATACTTTAATTACATTTATACCTACTATGACAGTTTAGCAAAACTAAGTATTATGGCCAATCAAAGAGCAAAGCTATAAAAATAAGTTGAAAACAATTGCGGTAGAAACCATTAATTAAACGTTCTATCTTAGCCATTTGCAGTACAAAGTACAATACAATACAATACAATACAATGTAGAAAAATATTTGCACATCTCTCACTTTCCACATCACCACATGCAGCTCTTTTCAAAAATAATTAAAAACCTCCATCCCATATTTTTACGACATGCATGCAATATAATAATTTAAAATCATTTACTTACCAATTTGTCTATTTTATTTCTAAATTCCGAGTGTGGACAACAAAAGCAATTAAAAAATCACAACCAACACCACCAAACCAAAACACGCAATGACGAAATGTACCTAGGTTAGGTAAACTAAACAGTTGAAATAGGAAATTTGACACTTATCGGTCGCAACTAACTTCAACTCACTTACTTGCACCGTTCGAGCCACGCTATTGGCTCGTTCGCTAATCGTTGCGCGGGACAGAGAGCGGGAAGTTCGGCTACTCGGCTGTCGCCGGATTCATCAGTCTTGTAGTAGGTAAGGCGAGGTGAACGAACTCGCGCGCGCGTAATTTGAATTAAATGGCACGTAACTTTGTCTTATGTGTATTTGTTTTTATTTATTTTACTAAAACCGAAAATACCGAATATCCCGGTTTTTGTGAAATGACTACCGGTATTAATTAGACCTAAATTTGGCCCGGTATTCCGGTATTTTCGAAATTCGGTATCCCGGTTTGCGACCCCTAGTGGCAAACGAGGCAACTTTTGCATACGTTTGGTAAGTTACCTGTTTGCTGCGGTTGGTGGCGTTGTTGGAGCGGCCCTGGCGCAGCACGTCGCGGTGGCGCGCGATCAGCTCGAGTACCGTTCGCTTCTCGAGCTCGGTGAAGTTCTTGGAGCGCTCCTTGTGCCCGCGGCGAGCGCGGATAGAACTTGCGCTCCTTGTAGACATGACAGGCCTGGAACAAGAGGATAGTATACTGTAACGATGGTAAACTCAGGGCTGGAAACCGGTTTTTAATTAACCAGGTTAATATCGATCTCAAACAGGTTTTTTCGTAAGTGTTCGTTCGGAGCGGAACCGATTCGCGAGCAATATTGCTTCTGGGATAAACCTGGTTAATTCCACGAGGCGCGTGAATAGTCCAGTGATATATTTTGTCTATTTTTAGGACGCGATGCGATTGGACGCGATGCTTGCAGCCACAAGCATAAACATCGTCTTCTCTTTCCCTATCAATCGTTGCTTTTCATTTAAGGGCGGAGCGAGCGAAATCATTTTGGTTTTAACCAGGTTTTGGGAGCGGAATCAAAACCTAAACGGTCTAAGAGCTTAACCAGAAATAATACCGGTTTCAACGAGTGGAATCGAAATCAAAACGCTCTTTTCAAAATGTATATAGCTGCGCGAAACCTGGTTGCGAATTTTAACTAGGTATTCCAGCCTTGGGTAAACTCCTTTAGTACTGGCCGCCGTGTATGGCCGAGTTTGTAATGGGAATCTGTCATACTTTGAAAAATAAACAAACACGCTCTCTGGAGCGCATTCTATCGCGAGACGTACGACCGAAGCGGGCCAAGAGGGCCCAGACCTCACATCATCAGAATCGAGTAAGAGGGAGTACCCTCCCGGAGTGTTATAGCCGTTAGGGTGATTTTATCATTGTTTCAGATAATATACGAACTCTCGACCCGAATCCGCCTTTTATTGCTGCCCCAGCGGCACATTACCGTGGGAGAGCCACGTTTCGGCACGAATGGGCCGGCTCGACCGGAGTGCTACCACGGACTCACAGAAGACCGGCGTGAAGCAGCGCCTGCGCTGTGTTTCGTCGGTGGTCGCTCGAAGCACGAAATATTCCGGGTTCGATTCCCGGTGAAGTCCAGAAAACTATATTTTTTAAGATTTCTTGGGTCTGGGTGTTCTGGGTTGACGCCCCCAGTTAATTATCGTCACCTGGTACTCATAGTTTGAGACCAGGTCGATAGGTGTGATTGTCTGACGTATTTATTTATTTGTTTAAAAAGTAAAAGAAGTAAGGTATCAGCCTATACACATACTGCAGGGCAAAGGCCTCCATCATAGAAATCTAGCCATCGCTACTATGACGGGATAAGGCTTAATCACCACGCTTGCCTAATGCGGTGCGGTGATCACAAACCCGAGCCACAAAATAATTACACACAGAAGGTAGACTCAGCCTTTTTCTGAATTTAGAAGAGTTCGTTGACATATGCTAGGGTTGTTGCCCGGCATGAGTACATAAGCGCGCGGCCTCTACCACAGACCTCGACAGTTCGACAATCTTATGTCATAAGGCTAGGATTAATATGGTCGAAAAGGCGTATTCCCCCTTAGTGCGAATGCGTGAGTACATGACACGTTTTTAGCTCTTAGTGGGCAGTCTACTTTCTGTGTGTAATTATTTTGTGCCCGAGCTATGTTCGAAAAATGTGACACACACTTTTTGCTTGGCGGTTCGAACCCGGGGCCCCCAGATCACAGCTCGATACTTAAGACAATCACACCAATCGACCTGGTCTCAACCTAGGGCAACCCCTGTATAACACGAGGCAAGAAAGTGTAGTTATGACCTTGAGTGCGCAGAAACCAATTTTGATAGAAAGTCTTCTTTTTTACAAGTGCGCAAAATAACGGTCATCGCTATACTTTCATGCCTCCAGCTATAATATGAGTACCAGATGACCAGGTAAATGAATACACTCGGCGTCAAAAAAATCGCACATCTGCGTAGTTTTCATACTAACGCGCTCATATCAAGGCTTCGTATATAAAAAAGTAAAACATTTGATTGCAATATTTTTTACGTAACATGGTTTTTATATGCTCGTCTGTTAATCATGCTTCTTAATTAGTCGTGAAAACTTCCTAATTTTCCCAAAAACATAAAAAAGTAAATCAATGTTTTTGTCCCATACAATGTTCTATGGAGCTGAAAAACTGATTTACTTTTTAATTTTTCAAGTACCTACATTCCATGGATGATGAAAATGTTGGATTAAAAGACGAGCATATATTGGTAATGTTACCTTAAAAATATTGTAATAAAATGTTTTACTTTTTAATATACGAAGCTGTGATATGAGCGCGTTAGTATAAAAACTACGCAGATGTGCGATTTTTTTGACGCCGAGAGTAGAAAAACAAAATTTGACAAAAGAATAAAATCAATTCTTAAAGTTTATTCTAACAATTTAGTCCTTTTATAAACTAACTAGCCGTTAGGGTCACCTTGAGTCTTGAGATACGAGTTGTATAATGGCGGCGCGCCGATACAGGTTTAGTTTCCGAAATTATCGCTTAAGTGGGTCTAGCAATTACTAAACATAGCGGTGAGAAAAGTTATCGATAAAAACGTCGAGAACAATCGGCGCAAATCTCCAAAACCGGTTGCAGTGGGGCGAAAAGATCGCCAATGAGATTCACAGATTCTCACTCACTAGGCATACCACAAAGCAAGCGCTGCTTCATGACAGTTTTTTTATTTGATAGGTGACAGACGAGCAGACAGATCACCGGATAGTAAGCGACTGCCGCTGCCCATAGACACCTGCAACACCAGTAGAGTGACAAGTGCTAACCTTTAACCCTTTTCCCCCCCAATTTGGGCCTTCGTCCGGTATAACACTATAAGGTGTCGAAGGACCTAAAAACTATTTTAAGGGCAAAAACAAAAGTTTTTTTATTGTGTCTGCTCTGCTGCTTGGGCCTTGTGACGCAACGAAGGAAAACATAAAAAAAATAAAACCAATAAAAGGGGGGAAGGGGATAAAAGGTTGGCACTGTTGGCAAAACGCTTGTGACTCCCCTGGTGTTGCAGGTGTCCATAGGCGGCGGCAAATGCTAACCATCAGGTGATCCGCCTGCTCGTCTGCTATCTATCACATAAAAAAAACACGTTAAGAACGTCAAGCCGTTCGTCTTGCTTTCAATTCTTCAGTCGTGTCACACTGGTGTCCCATCGAATTTAAGGTATACCCTTCTCTATAGAGAGTGCATCTGATTTTGCGCACACACTTAAACACTATATTTTTTTATTTTTAGATCAATTAAAAAAACAGAGTTTACAAACATCATTTTACAAACTATCGATGTTTAATGTCGCGTCTCTAGTGTATCAACTGCTATACACATCAAATTACAGTTATTTTCGATTTGCAAAGTTTAGTAAGTTTAATTTATCGATATTTAAAACTTAATGTGCTAAGTAAATAAGTTTGAAACTTGTAGAAAGTTAGAAAGCTGTTTCACTGTGGGAGAGCGTATGGGCCGGCTCGACCGGAGTGATACCATTGCCTCACAGAAAACCGGCGTAAAGCAGCCTCTGTGCTGTGTTTCGCCGAGTGAGTGAGGGTACCGGAGGCCCAGGCGGGGGGGAAGGGGATAAAAGGTTGGCAGCGCACTTGTAACTCCACTGGTGTTGTAAGTGTCCATGAGCGGCGGCAATTGCTTACCATCAGGTGATCCGCCTGCTCGTCTGCAACATTTAAGAGGCTACACGAATGAAACTAGCCCCGCCAACCTATTTACACTGATTGTGGCGAAAATACGATATTTTTTAAGAAAGCAAAACATTACAGACTTAGATAAAAGTAAATTGAATTTTTCAAGATGCAATACAATATATAAAACACGCGACAAGTAGCAATAATGTCAATTATTGCTTTAAGTGGCCGTTTTTAGCAATAATTAACATTTTTGTTACTTGTCGCATGTTAGAAATATTGTATTGCATCTTGAAAAATCCAATTTACTTGGATCTAAGTCTGTAATGTTTTATTGTCTACAAAAATATCATATTTTCGCCACAATCAGTGTGAATAGGTTGGCGGCGCTAGTTTCATTCGTGTAGCCCTTTAACGTGTTTTCCGAGGCACGGGGGTACAAGACCGCCAACTTCAAGACTTCGGGCTGACACTGAGAATTTCTGAACAGCCGTGGGAGAGACACACTTCAGCATGAATGGGCCAAAACAGAGTGAAACAGCCTCACAGAAGACCAGCGTGAAGCCGTGTGAGGGTCCGGTACCCTCACTCACCAAACAGGGGAAAGAGGTTAAAGGCTGGCAGCGCACTTGTGACTCCATGTGGTGCGGGTGTCCATGGGCGGCACTCACTTACCATGAAGTCATTTTAATTGTGGGAGAGCCACGCTTCGGCATGAATGGGCCGGCTCGACCGGAGTGATACCACTGCCTCACAGAAAACCGGCGAGCTCTTGTGCTGTGTTTCGCCGTGTGAGTGAGGGTACCGGAGGCCCACCGGGGGGAAGGGGATAAAAGGTTGGCATCGCACTTGTGACCACACTGGTGTTTCAGGTATCTATAGGCGCTCGTCTACGACTAATCACATATTTAAAAAAAACAAGATCTCAGTTACAAATGTTTGGCCCGACCCGGGGATCGAACCCAAACTCCTAGCACGGCCGTCGCTTTAAAGTACGATCCACTACCCACTAAGCCACCGAAGCAGTCAACATTTAATATTTAACAATACTATAAATAAACTTAATACCTAATTTTTTTATGTTAATTTGCAAAACTAGTTAATTTGATTCAAATTCAAGCAAATGTGAGCAAACCAGCTCGTTTCGGATAGTTTCTGAAATGTGTAACCATGATTCAGTCGGTTTGGTTGCCCTGTTAAAGGGTTGCGAAGGTCAGACACGCGTCGCGCCTCGCTTCAGTGTTATATTGTTAACTATACTCTAAACTGTAATTCGAGACCAAAAAATCTACGACAGATACGTCACTGTCAAATCTGTTAAAGTCACTTATGTTCATTCTTTTCTTATTATGCAGACTAAACTGTCAAGTTCCATACATTGTTAAAATGTTGTGGGTAGATACCAATGTTATTAACACCTGAAGTGTTACAAGCGCAATAACATCTTTGAAAACTAAAATTGGATGATTAAGTTTTTATTAAAGCGTCTTTTATTTACGTGAAAATAAGTTAATAAAATTATTTCTTTAAATTATACATCAAAATTACCAATAAATAATTATATCAGCTAGTGTATTTAGAAAAAAAGGGTTATACTATGGTACAGATCATTTTATTGCAGTAGCAACATTGTAGTAGATTTTTTGGTCTCGAATTACAGTTTGGGTATAGTGGCTCGCACTCGCTTCGTTTCGTTACTTAAATTAACTTAGACCACTACCAATAGCCCCGTTGGTCTAGTGGTTTAAGTACCGGGCCGTGATCTCGGGGTCCCCGGGTTCGAATCCCGGGTCGAGCAAAAAAAAATATGTTTCGAATTTACGAACAGAGCTCGGGTTTGTGATCACCGCACCGCATTAGGCAAGCGTGGGTTATTAAGCCTAATCTCATCATAGTAGCGATGACTTGATTTCTATGATGGAGGCCTTTGCCCTGCAGTGGGATAGTATATGGCTGATACTTTACTACCAATAGATGGCGCTGGAAGGCGATTACATAACGCAAAGTGTTTCGTGTTTTCGGTTTATCTATAGCCTGGACGTGACTATGAGATTAACCTGTTTATAAATAGTATAGATAGATATAGAAGAAGATATAGTTATAGAAGATATAGAAGAAGATATAAGATATAGATAGATGGATATGACTGGCCGAATGGCGCATTTGGTAGTGACCCTGCCTCATACGCCAAAAGTTGTGGGTTCGATCCCCACCCTGAACAAACATTAGTGTGACGATTGTTTATTCAGTGTCTGGGTGTGATATATGTATTTAAGTAAGTATTATAGGTTGTTGTCTGATATCTGTAACACAAGCACTTAAACTACTTAGTACGGAGTCAGGTCAAGGTCAATGTATGAGATGTTGTGTGAATTTATTTATTATTATAGTGGCCCGCCCTCACTTCGTTTCAGGACAGTAGTTCCACTTTCTACTAATAGATGGCGCTGGGCGTTGATTGTATCGCGCATGTGTTTCGTGGCGTGGAATATGAGATTAACCTTTTTATAAATAGCTTAGTATAGAAGATGAAATGACATATAAATAAAATAAAAAAAAATATGCGCCAGACAATCACACCAATCAACCTGGTCTCAAACTAGGGCAACCCCTGTACTATGAGTACCAGATGACGATAATTTGGGGGCGTCAACCCAGAACACCCAGACCCAAGACAACTTAGAAAATGTAGTTTCCTAAATTGACTTGACCGGGAATCGAACCCGGGACCTTTCGCGCTTCGGGCGAACACCTTAGCCACTGCGCCAACGAGGCCGTCATATGACAACGATGACAGTCGATTCTCTAACTATCCATTCAAGTTAGATTTAATGACTGGCAACCCACACATAACAAGAGTCAAATAACACATACATTATTTATTTTATCGGTAAAAGTAATATTTCCTGTTACTTTAACATCTGGCATTTCGAAAATAATTTACCGACATTTTTAGCAAAAAGAAAAAGTTTACTCGTGTTGACCACAGTATAGAGAAAGCCAGAAGTATTGTGACCTTGTAAATTGCGAAGGATTCCCCCAGTGCCATAAAGTAGAAAGGTAGCATAATAAATCTATACTATTTATAAAGGGATAACTTCTATAGACGACAAGGCTTATAGGTAAACCGAAAACACGAAACGCTTGCGCGATGTAATCGAACACAGCGCCATCTATTGGTTCATTTTTGAATTATGGATACCGAAGCGAAGTGAGGGCGGGCCACTAGTAAATAAATAAATTGAGACAACAACACATACATTGTCCTGGTCCCAAACTAAGGTTTTCCTTTGTACTATGGAAACCAGAAACAACGAAGGAACTACAAACACCCAGACCCAACACATCTGTTTCATCAACAAACATTTGTGTTGGTGCGGGAATCGAACCCGCAACCCTTACGTCTCAGCCGGCGCTCAAAGGGTCGTCAATCATCTAGATAAGGTAAGGCTGATGAGTGAAATCTGTATGTTTCGTTGCTAGTAGGACCACAATTTTCTTTTGTTATGAACATAAGGTTAACAGAAAAACTCAGGTATGTACAAATTTTTGTCCCGAACCGGGGATTGAGCCCGGGACCCCAAGCGCAGCCGTCGCTTTTAAAGTGCGACCCAATAAGAATACTAGATAGAATTTTCTCGAAAAACATGTGTTTCGCTGAGTGAGTGAGGGTACCGGAGGCCCACCCGGGGGGGAAGGGGATAAAAGGTTGACAGCGCACTTGTCATTCCACTGGCGGCGGCAATTGCTTACCATTAGGTGATCCGCTTGCTCGTCTGTACCCTATCACATAAAAAAAATACAATTTGCGGACAACATTTACCCTGAGCCAAGCCACTGTCTTTACAAACGCTGTGTGTCGTTTATGGTAAATCTTTTTTTTTTCGCTCAACGTATAGTTCAAAACTATTGGAATCTAGTTTTTTTATTCAAATGTTAATACAACTAAGAACCCGTTTGCCTAACATTTAAATAAATATTCGTTGTTAGTTGGTGCCTAGAATTTAAGAATAGCTTATGGTCGACTTATTTGGTACACTGTTTATTAAACAGCGTTTAAGTTCGGCCGTGGGAGAGCCACGCTTCGGTATGAATGTTCCCAGTGGCTCACCTGGGTGCACCACTGACACTTCTTCTTGTCGATAGCCCACCTCAGTTTATCTGGGTGAACCACAGGACCACTTCTAGCTATACTCTGGTTCATAATCATGTAAAGTAAACTGACAGATTAAAATGACAAGTTTCTATGCATTTTGACATTTTGCATGTGTCAAATTGAGTGATAATGTATGGGGATGACACATTGACATAATCTGTCAGTTTACATGATTATGAATCAGAGTTTAGCATATGACGGCCCCCATGGCCCAGTGGCTAAGTGTTCACCCGAAGCGCGAAAGGCCCCGGGTTCGATTCCCGGTCAATTCAATTTAGGAAACTACATTTTCTAAGTTTTCTTGGGTGTTCTGGGTTGACGCCCCCAGTTCATTATCGTCATCTGGTACTCATAGTTTTTTTTATGTGATAGGTAGCAAACGAGCAAGCGGATCACCTGATGGTTAGCAATTGCCGCCGCCTATGGACACTTGCAACTCCAGTGGAGTTACACGTGCGCTGCCAACCTTTAATCCCCATCCCCTCCCCGGGTGGGCCTCCGGTACCCTCACTCGGCGAAACACAGCACAGGGGCTGCTTCACGACGGTTTTCTGTGAGGCAGTGGTATCACTCCGGTCGAGCCGGCCCATTCATACCAAAGCGCGGCTTTCCCACAATTAAATAATAGTACAGGAGTTGCCCTAGTTTGAGACCAGGTTGATTGGTGTGATTGTCTGGCGTATTTAAGTGCGTTTTCTCCGTTGTCTGATAATTGTAACACAAGTGCTTAAGCTACTTAGTACAGAGTCAGTTCAATGTATGAGATGTTGTGTGAATTTTATTATTAGTACCGTACTAATTTTATCGTATTTTTAGTCTCTTATCAACACTCACTACTCTAGTTCAATACTTCAATTAAACGAATCGTCAGTTTCGGATTTGAACCCACGACCTTTCAATTAACTCCATCTCACATCGCTGAGAGAATCGTTCTTTATGACCTTTTTTTTATAATATAGGTAGGCAAACGAGCAAGCGGGTCACCTGATGGTAAGTGATCACCGCCGCCCATGGACATCAGCTACACCAGAAGGAGTGCGGATGCGTTGCCGGCCCTTTAGGAAGGTATAGGCTCGTTTCTTGAAGATTTGACCATTACCATACATTATGACCATTTACTTCATAATTCGACTCTTTACTTGAATAACGTGACAAAAAAGTATCAGCCTATACACTGTCCCACTGCAGCGCAAAGCCTCCATCATAGAAATCAAGTCATCGCTACTATGATGGGATTAGGCTTAATCACCACGCTCGTCTAATCCGGATAACGTAATGTGACAAGTCCTAACCAAGTTTTTTTTAGACTTGTGTCGTTATTGAAGTACAAAGGCGAATCCAAACTACATTATTTATAGACTTGTGGCGTTATTCAAGTAAAGAGTCCAATCCAAACTAAAATCTTTTAGACTCGTGACTTTATTGAAGTAAATATGCGAATCCAAAGAAAATTATTTTCGACTAGTAACGTTATTGAAGTAAAGAGACGAATCCATACTAAATTTTTTTAGACTTGTGATGTTATTCACGTAAAGAGGCTAATATAGACCTTAGATACAGGGTGAACGCGTTAAACGTCGCCGTCAAATAATGCTCTATTCGCAAACGAGCGCTATTTGGCATTTTAGGTATTTAAAAGATCACTATGGATTAGGGTCACTCTTTACAATTTTTATTTTTTATTTTATGTGATAGGTAGCAGACGAGCAGGCGGATCACCTGATGGTAAGCAATTGTCGCCGCCCATGGACTTCTGCAACACCAATGGAGTCACAAGTGCGCTGCCAACCTTTTATCCCCTTCCCCCCGGTGGGCCTCCGGTACCCTCACTCACTCGGCGAAACACAGCACAGGGGCTGTTTCACGCCGGACTTACATACTTTACTGCACAGAATAAACTTTAGTAACGATGGTAAACTCTATCACGCCTGTTTTCTGTGAGGCCGTGGTATCACTCCAGTCATGTCGGCCCATTATGCCGAAACGTAGCTCTCCCACGATCAAAGTGTGTTACGTAATGTATTGTAATATCAAAAACTGATATTGTGAAATAATTTGTAATCTAAACTAGAACACAGTAATTTAATGTGTTAAACTATTTTTGATTGATGTGATAATGATTTCGAGTATTTTTAAGATTCCTTGTCTATCTCAAAAAGTAAGTCAAAGTAAGATTTAACCATTTAACATAAATAAATAATAAATTGAGACAACATCACATACATAGTTCTGGTCCCAAACTAAGGTTTTCCCTTGTGCTATGGAAACCAGAAACAACGAAGTTATCACAAACACCCAGACCCAACACAAATATCTGTTTCATCAACAAACATTTGTGTCGTTGCGGTAATCGAACCCGCGACCCTTATGTCTCAACTGGCGCTCAAACCATTGCGCTAAACGGGTCGTCATGTTTTAACCGAGGGACAGCCATCCGTCGGCATGAATAGGCCGACATGACTAGAGTGATACCACGGCCTCACAGAAGACCGGCGCAAAAGCAGCGCTTGCGCTGTTTTTCGCCGAGTGAGTGAGGGTATCGGAGGCTTAATTTGGGGAAAAGGGGGTTAAAGGTTGGCAGCGAACTTGTGACTACTGGTGTTGCACGTGTCTATGGGCGGCGGTAAACGCTTACCATCAGGTGATCCGTCTGCTCGTCTGCCACCTATCACATAAAAAAGATGTTTGGTACTTATTTATGTACCTATAAGGCTTAGTTTTTAAATTGTGGTTAGTGTGAAGTTAAGTATCAGACTATTCTATGTGATTTTAGTATGTACAGTCAAGTTCAAAAATATGTTTACACTTTAGGACCTTGTCACAATACATATTTATAAGAAAGTGGAAGTCGTTTTCTTATACAATGTACTGTGACAAGGTCCTAAAGTGTATACATATTTTTGAACTCGACTGTACCTACTAACCAATTAAATAGATTTTTTAGTAGAATCATTAATACCTACTAACCAAATATTTTTTAAAGAAAGCCAAACATTTAATGAGAGCACCAAATAATTTTTTTGTCCATTAAGATTTGATAGAGCTTTCTAACCAGTTTGTTATACATGGTTAGATCATTAACATCTAATCCTGTTTAAAGTAGGTGAAGGAGTTAATTTAAACTGTAATACGATAATATCCTAACTAATATTATAAATGCGAAAGTAACTCTGTCTCTATCACGCCAAAACTACTGAACGGATTTGAATGAAATTTGGTCTAGACCCTGATAAAGAACATAGGCTGCTTTTTATAGCGAAAAGGGGGTTGAAAGGGGTTGAAAATTATCAAATAATTAAACGCTACCCAAAGATAATATTCCACTCATAGTCAGGCCAATGTATGAGATGTTGTGTGAATTTTATTTACTTATTGAAATCTTCACTTACACCTTCCTACATCTTCCTAAAAGGCCCGCAACATATGCACACTCCATCAGGTGAAGCTGATGCCCATGGGCAGCAGTGATCACATACCATCAGGTAACCCATTTGCTTATTCGCTTTCCTATATAAAAAAAAATTGTAACTCTCGGGCTCTCCGAAACTCCAGATTTACAATTTAAAACAATGATTATCGCTAGATCATTATTGCTGTGATAATGTCAAACAAATTATGTTAACTTTGGAAATAGTAAAAAATTTTTTTTGATTCATTCAATATATTTTTTTACTATTGAATGCTCAATTTGGTAACAAAGATGAAATGGGTAAAACTTTTTAAAAACTAAACCTATAAAACAGTAGATATTATGAATTTTAGATACTCTGAACATAGCATAGCTCCAAGCAAAACTTAAAATAAATATTGTTGTAAGTAGGTAATTTCATTTTACCAAGAAAGACTCTACCCAAGTAGAGTTTAGTTGGTTAAAGTCTTTTTTACATGCATTATTTACTTTTCTTCTTGTAGTAATATTACAAAAAGTACTAAAAATATCAGCAGTTAATTGTAATTAAAAAATTTTAAAAACTATGTAGAGTCCTTATAATAAATTCAATATGTATGTTGAAACTGGCAATAAACATTTTAAATCAAAATAATACTAATGATATTATTAGCAGATTTGTGCATTTTTCTAAGAGGATCTTTAATTTAAATGACTTTTCATGTATTGTATAACTTTTAAAATCAGATTTATCATAGATAGAACCTTTATAGATAGCAGTAAAAAAATAATATAAGGAGCGACATAAAAACTTTATTAGAAAAACATAAAACACCAACCTTTTTCCAGTCCACACAGAAAAAAAAGAACAAAAAAGCGCGCTATCTAGTCAAATGTCACTTGTCTCAAATTCAGAACACTTAAAACACCTGATTATTATTTTTTAAACGAAAATATGTTGATAACTGCATCAGTTACTACTATTATCAGCCAGTTTAGGCCCAATCAACAGTTTAAAAAGTGAATTTTTGTTCTAATACAGATAACAGCTCAATTTGTATGATAAAAATGATTACGGTTATAATACAAGCCCGCCGAAGATCGGTAGGAACGCTAATGTGAGCGACTGGCCAATCTTTAATAGAATTATAAGCGTCATATTACGCGGTCCCGCTTTTAGTTAAAAGGTTAACAAGCCAATTGACTACAGTTTCTTTTAATCAGTTAAAAATATGGTTATTGCACTAGTTACAGTTGGAAATAGTCTTACCGTTGCTAGCGGGCCGCATTCCACCTTCCTCGCTCTGTGTGGGCGCTTATTTTCATCGTGTACACGTAATACCACTTTGTGAATAACTAATATTTTGGTATCAAAATGCAAGGAGTATAAAAAATACGATGACCACTGGTTACAACTGTCAAAATTGAACTTCATACATTGCCAAGTGCCCATAGACAAGGTTAGGTTTATAAATAGATCTTTGGTTCCGCTACTCGACGATAGATGGCGTTAGTAGTTTTGAATGGTAAGAAATGTAGAGACTATGATTGTAGAGTCGCACTTTCTTAGAAGCAAATACAAATACAAAATTATTTATTTGCTATTAAATAGGGTGGTTACATTAATGTAGATCTATGTTACAATTTATAAGTCGCTTAAGCCTATTTATAATAATATATATAAACATAATGGCATGCAAATCGTCGCCGTCGTAGAACAAAGACGGTTCTGACTTTTTTCAATTTTTTTTTTATTTCATAAATCGGCATGTAATCGAGTGTTTTATCGGTTGATGTTACCTTTTTTATAAAAAGTTACTCAATGCCTGAGATATTGTCTAGAATAACGACGGATTTGATTCTGTGAGCGTAGTACTACGCCCGATTAAAAAATCCGTCCATGTCCGGCGGAGAGTGCTCCCCCCCCGCACCCCGCTCACTGCGGCGGATCACTAGTATCGTCTTTGTTTTATGGAACGTCACGGGTAAATAATTATTATAATATTTTGTTGATTTACTGGCTTTACTAAGATTTCGTATGTTGTTAGGTTATAACTTAAGGTTTAATTTACTTATCCAGCGAACGACGACGGTTTGTCAAATTCGTCCTTGTCCTAGGAATCAAAATAATATTTTTTGTTTTTTGATTTTTTTGTTATCACAGTGTAAATATAATTAATAATATTTAAATATGTCACAATACAAACTTGTTGGACGAGTATAATTTTCTAGACGGAATTTAATTACCGTCATTGTCCTATGGACCTTCTGAGGGCGTATTGTACGATCCGTCATTTTTCTACGGATAGCTGCGAGTCGAATATGCACATCCGACGTTATTCGTGGGAGCATTTTATAAATACGTCATTGTTCATTTCTTAATTTACTTATTTTGATATTTTTCCTTATAATTTATTTTTATTTACTAAGCCTGGCCCACACGTAGACAGATGCGTCAGCAGATATCATCCACCGATGCCCCTACCGACGTGTAGAGGGTGTAATTTGTGCGTCTGTTGTAGGTTGTTGCCTGCAGAGCATTCGTCTCGAATGTGATTATTGCCGGATTTTTGTAAAAGCTCAAAAAGTTTCGGGGCGAACATCTGTCGTCCGTCCACACGTCTGACGACGCATCAGTTTGACCTATGTAGCGATCGAGAATGCACGCGTGATTCTTGCTGCTCATTGTAAGTAAAAGCAAAGTAGGTAATGAAACAAGAATCATGCGATTACCCTCGATCGCTATCTCGTGTTAAACTGAAAATGGACATTGACTAATGGACATACAGACATGTGGACGACTCTTGATGATCCATCTGCTAATGCATCTGTTGACGTGTACACTTTCGACCCACATTTAATAATATCCCTTTTTTGTAGAAACATGAAAGATTGCAGCAAAACAGCTTGCGTCGGTAATACACACTCACTTTCCCATATGGGCACGATAAAACCTTTTGATATTCGAAGGGTGCACATAAGATTATCATCATCTTTCTACCATGTTTCCCTGGTTATGTATACGTATCTGACATTCATCGTCGAATCAGCTACCCCTTTTTCGATCATGTAAATTTCTCACACAATGCTTTCATCTCTTTTTTGCGCTCTTCTGTTCCTCCACCCATTCATACCCATAAATTATTAAATCAATAACTCAATCCCAGCAATCTTGTCGAGTTCAATGCCAAGAAAACACAGGTGTGTGTATTTTCTGCTAAGGTATCATCTTTCCTATCCCATCCCACTCTTCAGAGCACCCCTTATCAATACAGGATAGTCTTGAATCAGCAACGAGACTAAATCGAGAGCGTCATAAGAACAGCTTCCCATAAACTCGGGATTCTGAATAGAGTGAATAGAGTGAGCTTTGTCTCCTGTACACGGCACATGTTCGCCCGTGTATGGAATATTGCTTTTATCTCTGAGATGGTAAACCTCTAGCAAGTATTACGCGGAGAAATACTTGCTGGAGGCTCTCGAAAGGTTGCAGCGACGTGCTATCCGTATTATTAGAGATCATGAGGTGATTAAGTCTTTAGAACCTCCTCAGCTACATAGAGACCTTGTGAGTTTTAGTGTTCTCTACCGCCTCTATAATACAGAATGCTCTGATGAGTTATTCCAACTAATCCCATCCTCTCCTTTCCATTCCCAAACAACACGTGCTGGACAGCGTTGCCATCTAGACAATGCCGGCACGCACCAAGAGATTTAGCTCCTCGTTCCCGCCCCAAGCCATGAAGTTATGGAACGTCCTACCAGTTCATGTGTTTCCTCTTTTTACAACCCTGGGTTTAGGCTGGGCGTGAAACAGAATCTCACAGGCCTTCAGGATGAGGATGACAGACTCAATCGGTACTTAGTTTGTTCTTTTGTGCCTGTCAACCTCATATTTGGATCTCTCGGCCGCTTACCAACAAGCGGAGTGAGGTCATCTTGATTGTCCTCAATATAAAAAAACACCTTGTATAATAATAGCATCGCATAAAGTACGATTTATTATTACTTTTATATGCGGGTATTCAATCCGAGGTTCTTGAGTTCTATGTATAAGATTAATCTCTCGTGCTTTATGTGATAATAAAATGATTTAACTGTGGGAGAGCCATGCTTCGGCATGAATGAGCTGGCTCGATCGGAGTGATACCACTGCCTCACAGAAAACCGGCGTGAAGCAGCTCCTGTGCTGTGTTTCGCTGAGTAAGTGAGGGTACCGGAGGCCCACCGGGGATAAGGGGATAAAAGTTTAGCAGTGCACTTGTGACTCCACTGGTGTTGCAGGTGTCCATGAGCGGCGGCAATCGCTTACCATCAGGTGATCCGCCTGCTTGTCTGCTACCTATCATACAATAAAAAAAATTGTGAAATTATAAGTTGTTGGTTACTTGATTTCCTTTCCTAGATCTACATACGTCCATAAATTTTTTGTTACTATCCCTAAAACATAGGCGGGAAGTATTATCCGTCATGATCCAAAAAATCTGACTCCATAGAATAACGTCGGTTAATCACATGCGTCACAATGAACTCCAACGAACAACGACTGATGTGACTTTTTACAAAAACTATACATATTAGGAATTCGTTTTGTTAATCATATCATAAAAGACCTCATACAAAACAATTTCTCCAAATTTCATGTTCATTGAATTACTGGTTTAAAAAATATGGAGTAATATACCATACAAAATCTTTAAAACGCTCTCCTGTAAAATTGCTAATTTGCAGATCCGTCTTTGTTCTACGACTGCGACGAAATATCTGTTCATACACAGAAATATAATACCAATTTAAATAACAAAGGTGTTTCTTTTTTAATATTTCTAAACAAAAAGAAAAGTACATACATAATACTTAATACCTATATAATAATATATATATATTTATCAAGGTATAAGATTTTTTTTGTAGCAGAGAAAACAAAACATAATATTTTTTTCTTTTCTTTTTTAGATGCTATCGGGAATTTTATTCGCGATTTATTATCGAACCTGCGCTAGGTACTACTATTTTTGTTTTTTCAATAGTTATAGGCATCTTGTGAGGGGAAATTTACTGCTATGTTGACGGTGGTCAACTCAAAGATCCTAATCCTATCCTAACTAATATTATAAATGCGAAAGTAACTCTGTCTGTCTGTCTGTTACTCTTTCACGCCAAAACTACTGAACGGATTTAAATGAAATTTGGTATGCAGATAATCTAGACCCTGAGAAAGAACATAGGCTACTTTTTATTGCGAAAAGGGGGTTGTAATAGGTTAAAAGGGGGGTGAAAAGTTACTTTTCCACGCGGACGAAGTCGCGGGCGGCCGCTAGTATTTTATATATCTTTGGGTCAACTTTAACGGCAATGGCAGACTGCTTAGGGGGGTGCCGTGAGTTTGGGGTCAAAAGGTTCAAATTGTTTAAGTATTCAGCCAAACTTATTTTTTACAAATAGTTCTTTGCAGGGGGCACCAAGATACAGGCTTAGCCTAGTTTGGGGCCCATCGACTTATCTGCTTATTTGAAATTTTAGCTTATAACTTTTCTTTTAAAAACTCAACGCTTGTTGAATCAACGATTTTTATTATTATTATGTATCTCTCCTGTTGGAAAATCACGGCACGGAGGCCGGTCCTTTTGGAAGGCGTGCGTGGGGATACAGATCCAACACGTAGAGGCCCCTTTGAGACACATTAATGAAAGTGGGGATGTGTACACCTAGCGGGTACTGTCTCTGCTTGTACTATTGATGAGATACAACCAAAGACAGCACCCGCTACGTGCAAGGACTATTGTAGATAAGATGGGAACTAAACCGGGACTATGGAGGGGGTATTGCTGGACTGGTTGCCGGGATATTGATGAGACAACGGGACGCCTGCCATATCAAAAGTCTCATCTATGATAATCATAGCAGGCGGTGACTTGCCGCACACTAAATGGGCCCCCTATCAAAGCTGCCAGTTGGCAGCGAGGCGGGCAACATTGGCGTGAGCGGCTAAGGTTGTCGAGAGGTGAGACTGCGGGGCGCCAGATCCCTATGTGCTAAGCACCGGTCAGCAGGCCCCCGGCGTTATGACATTTTACACTTCCAACCTGGAGCATAGGTTCTGCTCTTGCAACTCCACTCCGGCCGGCTGGTTAAGGCAAGCCAGGAGGCGAGGGTCAAAGGAGTAATACGGACCCTCCGGAGTATCGGGGTCCGTGGTGTCGCCACACACCAACAGCTCGCCACAAGCTGCCCCTGCGGAGACTGATTGCACTGATGAGAGTTGTTGTTCTTCGTTAGCGAAGATCACCAACTCTCACCAGCGGGCGATGGGGTCGTCACATCCCTACGCACTTATTATTATTATTATTATTTATTTATTAGTTATTATCCTAACTAATCCTAACCAATATTATCCTAACTAGTAATATTATAAATGCGAAAGTAACTCTGTCTGTCTGTCTGTCTGTCTGTCTGTCTGTTACTCTTTCACGCCAAAACTACCGAACGGATTTAAATGAAATTTGGTATACATATGATCTAGACCCTGAGAAAGAACATAGGCTACTTTTTATTGCGGAAAAGGGGGTTGTAAGGGGTTAAAAGGGGGGTAAAAACTTTTCCACGCGGACGAAGTCGCGGGCGGCCGCTAGTAAACTAATAAACTAATAAACTAACTTAAACTAACTATATTATAAATGCGAAAGTAACTCTGTCTGTCTGTCTGTCTGTCTGTCTGTCTGTCTGTCTGTCTGTCTGTCTGTTACTCTTTCACGCCAAAACTACTGACAGATTTAAATGAAATTTGGTATGCAGATGATCTAGACCTTGAGAAAAAACATAGGCTACTTTTTATTGCAAAAAGGGGGTTGTAGGGGTTAAAAGGGGGGGTAAAAGTTACTCCCACGCGGACGAAGTCGCGGGCGGCCGCTAGTTATTACTATACATACATACTATATAGGTAAGTTTATTTGCAGTAAAAAGGTGGTTACGTTCAACGTAGTTGTTAAATTAATTTATGTGCTTTAAACTTAATATATGAACTTATGTATGAACATTTTTTACTCTTAAGTAGTATATAGGTAGTTATCCATACTTCCATACTTACTTACTTACTTAATATTATAAATGCGAAAGTAACTCTGTCTGTCTGTCTGTCTGTCTGTCTGCTACGCTTTCCCGCTTAAACCTCACAACCGATTTTGATGAAATTTGGCACAGACAATCTTTAGACCCAGAGAAAGGACATAGGCTACTTTTAATTGTTAAAAATAGGGATGAAGAGGGTGAAATAAGGGTAGTAAGTTTGTATGGGATTTCATAATTTTAAAAGATAAAACCATGAAACTTTATATTTGGGCACTTAACAAGATATAATTAAACATTTGTTCTAGCGTTTTTGAAATTTCGAACCAGTGAGGGGGTGAAATAAGGGTTGAAAGTTTGTATGGGATTTCTTAATTTTAAAAGATAAAACCATGAAACTTTATATTTGGGCACTTAACAAGATATAATTGCACATTTGTTCTAGCGTTTTTGAAATTTCTACCAGTGAGGGGGTGAAATAAGGGTTGAAATTTGTATGGGATTTCTTTATTTTAAAAGGTAATACCATGAAAATTCGTATTTAAGCACATGATTAGATATAATTAAACATCTGTTCAAGCGTTTTTGAAATTTCGACCAGTGAGGGGGTGAAATAAGGGTTGAAAGTTTGTATAGGATTTCTTTATATTAAAAAGTAATACCATGAAACTTCATATTTAAGCACATGATAAGATATAATTAAACATTTGTTCTATTATTTTTGAAATTTCGACCAGTGAGGGGGTGAAATAAGGGTTGAAAGTTTGTATAGGATTTCTTTATTTAAAAAGTAATACCTACCATGAAACTTCATTTTTAAGCACATCCATACTAATCCATACTACATGCGAAAGTAACTCTGTCTGTCTGTCTGTTACTCTTTCACGCCAAAACTACTGAACGGATTTAAATGAAATTTGGTATACAGATGATCTAGACCCTGAGAAAGAACATAGGCTACTTTTTATTGGGAAAAGGGGGTTGTAAGGGGTTAAAAGGGGGGTAAAAAGTTACTTTTCTACGCGGACGAAGTCGCGGGCGGCCGCTAGTATTTTATATACTATCCATACTAATATTATTATAAATGCAAAAGTAGCTCTGTCTGTCTGTCTGCTACTCTTTCACGCCAAAACTACTCAACGGATTTAAATGAAATTTGGTATACAGATAATCTAGACCCTGAGAAAGGACATAGGCTACTTTTGATTGCGAAAAGGGGGTTGTAAGGGGTTGAAAGGGGGGTAAAAAGTTACTTTTCCACGCGAACGGAGTCGCGGGCGGTCGCTAGTACAATATAGTATTAAATCGTATACCTATTTAGTTTCCGGAAGTTCACTTTTAGACTTTTTTTTATGATATAGGTAGGTAGGTGGCAAACGAGCCGACGGATCATCTGATGGTAAGCGATTACCGCCGCCTATGGACTTTATCAGCAACCCCTGGATTTTTGACAGGAAAAAGCATCAAAATGCCTTCATGTGCCTTTTTATTGTGCAAGAAAAATACTACAAATTCAAATAAAGCGAATGGTGTAACATTTCACCGTAAGTATTTATTTTCATCAATAATTTAATTTATTTTATTTTGTTGACAAAA
>JABMDO010000505.1:0-29275 GCA_014851415.1 Cnaphalocrocis medinalis
ACAGGAAAAAGCATCAAAATGCCTTCATGTGCCTTTTTATTGTGCAAGAAAAATACTACAAATTCAAATAAAGCGAATGGCGTAACATTTCACCCGTAAGTATTTATATTTCATCAATAATTTAATTTATTTTATTTTATTGACAAAACATCAAAGTCTGATCGCCCAGCGCGTGACAGAGAGAGTAGTATTGGCAATTACTGTGAGACAAAAACGAGACAACTCATTATCTCGGTGGCCAATATACTTAGACCCGCTGTAGTACTCAGAACTCAGTTGATAACAGCTCATTTGTTAATGGTTTACAATAAACGGGAAAAGTACGGTAGCGGCAGCAGTTTCGATAGGCATTGTTTTAATAGCGGTCAGATATAAAATAGCAATTTTATTTCGACTAGAAATCAATAAACATGCAAATAATAATTACGTATTATTTTTAAGTGAACGTTTATTGTTTTAGATTTCCGCAAGATCCGCGTTTAAAAGAAAGTTGATCAAAGTTATCCAGCGGGATCGAAGGGATGAATACTGGTTACCTGGACAATTTAGTCGAATTTTCTCTTCTCATTTCAAAGAAAATGATTTATATTTGACTCCCTAGTTCGGCGTAAAGTAAAAAGTATTATATTTGTATTTCTTCTGTTGTCTTATTCTATAACACAAGTGCTTAAGCTATTAGACGGAGTCAGGACATTAAATGTGGGGTTGTGTTAATTATTAATTAATTATTAAGTTATAGTAAATATTACTCATAATTTTCTTAAGGAATAGTAGGTCAAAGGCCTTTATTATAGAAATCAAGTCATAGCTACTATAATGGGATTAGGCATAATCACCACCCTTTATGCGGTTTGGTGATCTAATCCGATATTCGCTCTGTGATTAGAGTAATTTATTTGAATAAATAGATAAATGTAGTGTAACATTTAGAAATAAAATGTCCTATAAATAAAATTGCTTTTAAATTTAGGAATTGTTTTATTTTTAGTTCCTAGTATGAAAATTTTGCTGACCGTATTTTATACTCATAGATAGTGACTTTCGATGACACGCACACGTCATGTCATCAAAATATTGCCTCGTTTTTAGGTGTCAGGGCATATCTATGATTTAAATCTTTGATTGTAAACCATTAACAAATGAGCTGTTATCAACTGAGTTCTGAGTACTACAGCGGGTCAAAGTATATTGGTCACCGAGATAATGATGTTGTCTCTTTTTGTCTCACATTAATTGCCAATCTCTCTCTCTGTCACGCGTTGGCCGATCAGACTTGATGTTTTGTCAACAAAATAAAAGAAATTAAATAATTGATAAAATATAAATACTTACGAGTCAAATGTTACACCATTCGCTTTATTTGAATTTGTAGTATTTTTCTTGCACAATAAAAAGGCACATGAAGGCATTTTGAGTGCTTTTTCCTGTCAAAAATCCAGGCAGCTGTATCGTCCAACTGTCACCGTGTGCAAACGGCAACTATAACGCGCTAATCCCAGTTGAGTTACACTAGGTTATTTGAGCTTCGACTCAAATCGGCGCGGTCCAAGTATGGCGAAGGCATATCTATGATTTAAATCTTTGTTCGCTGAATGTTTTTATCTTCCAGCTGCTGTTCAAGTTCCACGCTCATGCTCTCTTTGGATTTTTCGCCTAACTCACTTTCGACTCAGATAGCTGTTCAGTCGTGCTCACTTCTGGCTCCTCGTGCAAACATCCATCAACATCTACATCCTCGCCGCTCTTACAACATTCACGTCACATCATCTTCTGTGTATTCACTTTCATCGTCATAAAATCCGCATCTTTCACTCTCGTAAACACAATCTTCACACCGCCAAACAGGGTGAAATGGCGAACATTGGGGGAGGCCTATAGTGGACTGAGACAAGCTGATGATGATGATTCTAAAGCTATATTTTTAGTAATAGAACAAAATAAAAATAACTCACCGTTACGCCAGTTTGGTCACAAATATCCTTTACTCTGTAACCACTTCTTCTAAGCGCAATTATTCGCTCCCTTTCAACTCTTGAGAGTTGAGGCGCCATTTTCAATGAAACAGATTTATTCAATTTAAGATAGATAAATTTAAATTTGATAACTGCTCTATTTGAAGTGACAATCTTAGCCTAGTGATAGGACTCGAACCACATTCGATTTGAATCGTGACGGTGAAAACTCGACTCGATGACCGCTCGCGCCGCGAGTCGGCATTATAGGGTAGGTATGTTGTGCATTTTTTTGTGAAGAATGAGGTATAGTCAAAAGTTTATACACTTCATTCTGGTGAAGGTAGTCGTTGTATAATTTTTGGGGATTATTTGAAAGTCAAGACTTTTGGAAAAAGTCAATTAGTAATATTCAAATCGATGCGATGATTCGAATTACGCGTCAACTCGATTCTAGTTTTAGCTATCGATTTGAGTCCCATCTCTAACGTACGCGCAGGCGGTGTGGCTTACCATCGATGAAACCATTCTATTGGCGCTCAGCTTATGTCAGATCAACCATTGGCTAATTTAGGCATACTGTAGAAAATCCACCAATATATCAAAGCGACTTTCTTTCTAACACAACTGATGCGTCGTAGTTATAGTTATGTATAATGGGTAACCTGATGTGCTGCCGTGTGTACCTACGGAACGCAAGTAAATGAACGCAAGTGATTGTTTCCCTACTTGTGACTGTTAAAACAGTGGAGTCTTTTTTTTTAATACTATTTAAAGGGACTGCCTGGAACTTTTTTTTAAAGGCGGCCAGTCGAAGAATACACGTAAGGTGGCATTAATACCCCTACGCCTACTGCATTGGTGTATAATGGTAACACCACTCATTCATTTTTTCCTCACTGTCGAGCTATTGGTGAAAAATTGCAAAGATTTGAAAAATCCAGAGTTACATGCTGGGATTCGAAAGACAACTCCCCGCATAGAAGGCGTTCTCATCCACAGAGCTACCATAGCTCATGAAGATGAGATAGCTGACATAGAATTAAAGTTTAATAACAAGTTAGGTTCTTCAGAAAAATACTGTTATCGCTGATGGTTTTATAAGATGGTAATTCTATTTTGTAGACGAGCTGAGAGGCGTGTTTGGTTGCTAAAATAAAATTCATAATATTTGCGATCCAAACTTAGATTTCAATAGTTCCTGAGATAGAATTAGGTATCAACAACGTCAAACACGCGTCACGCACCATACTTAACACATGTTTAGTATTTTGTATGTTTAGGCGCAGGAGGTATTTGTCTAGTCGATGTTAGTGCGTGTTTACAGATTGAAAATATAGCTTACCTATCTATTAATAGTGCATATTTTGAAATGGTATTTCGGCCATGGGAATGTTGGCTGCAGTTGCAATAGTTTTAGTGTGTATGCCTAGGCGTGTCCGTTTCTTGAGGAAATTTTGGAATGTTTAAATGCTAGTTTTACTTTCAATACTTACCTACCTTTCCGTTCGGTTTCTTCTTAGGTTACCGGCGTGCCTGACAGGCTGGCTGGCATAGACTGAAGAAGAAAAAGATGCACGATACCGACCGCGGTATACCCGGTAAGTTAGGTAAATGGGTCATATATCGACCCATTACCATTACCTAGAGTCTGTTCATTAATACCTTACCTACTTAATAGAATTGAAAGATCAACGGTCACAAAAGACCGTTGGGATCACTAACCTTTATGATTATTTACCACTAAAGTACCTAAGTAAACCTAAGTTCCTATAGATTTTGCCTTCGGAACAGGGATGAAGGCGAGAAAGGAGTATACTCTTCCTCGTCATTTTTTATCAGAATACGACCAAATAAAGCGTTTGTTGAATTATTTATTATTTAATATTCAGTGAAGATTTGCTATCGTCTCATTGGGGTCCTATAAAATTATCAAACTGTATTTGGTTCGTGTCCCGTTATCTTTTCCAAGTTTAGATTCCAATTGCACAACGAACGAAGGACCTATTTTATATTACTAGCGCCATCTAGGTGTTGCATATTGTAGCACATCGTTCAGAAATACGCCTGAGGTAACATCGAAACTAGTGCTTGACGTTATTAATTAACGTTTTAGTTTTAACATACACTACTAGATGGCGCTGTTTCATTTTACGTTGACTGTCACAAGATGGCGTTAAGTACTGTAAGTAGTTTTGAAGAATAAAAACTAGATGGCGCTGTTCTATTTTACGTTGACCGTCACAAGATGGCGTTTGTAGGTAACGTTGACGATTTAAAAATGGTGAAAGGCCAGGGTGGAAAATTTAAATGACCAGTCAAAAAACATTATGTATTAATATAAATAAATAGTAGGCTGTGGATAATAGGTATCCTAACTCCTAATCCTAACTAATACCTATTTAAAAAACTCTTTCAAGCCAAACTTTAGAACGGATTTGAATAAAATTTGGTATACAGATGATCTAGAGTCACATAGGCTAATTTTTACTGCAAAAAAGCGGTTGTAAGGGGTTAAAAAGCGTGATTGGGGTGAAAATTATTAAATGATTTAAAATGCTAACACATGTAATCTCTAATAATTTAATCGTTATCAAATTTAAATCTGTAAAATATTAAATATCCATTCGGAAACGCTAAGAGTTATAGGCAAAGATTTAAATCAGTTATAGGTACCTACACCTACCTATCATTGATTATCTTTGTGGAAAAACACAAACACAAAAAACCGTTTCGAATTTTGAAAAAAGATAAAGCCATTAAATATTAGTTATGAAAATATTTCAACAGGTTAGAGTTGTCGTTCAATAGTACAACGTACTTAAGATCTATACTAACCTTTTTTGTGGTAAGACACCCTACCAAGCGTTTGAGAAAATAAGAACAATGACAAAGAGAAATTATGAATCCAGTTGAGTGACCCATTCGATTAAGCTAACAGAAATGATTTAAATTGTCCGAGCGGCTAATACTGGCGTGGCCAAAGTTTGCCATGGGCACGAGCGCTCTCCACGGTTTGCGGTCACTAATCAAATTAAGCCTGGGATACTGGGATCAGATAGTGTAGAATACGCTTCTTTATTTGAATGAATACCATTTTTTATTATGATAGGTCGGACGGATCACCTGATGGTAAGCGATTGCTGCCGCCCATAGATACCTGGTGCTGCCAAACTTTTATCTGAGATAGGTCAGTAAAAGTAAAAAGTAAAGTATCAGCCTATATTCTGTCCCACTGCAGGGCAAAGGCCTTAATCATAGAAATCAAGTCATCGCTACTATGATGCATCACGACGCTTGCCTAATGATTGGTGATCACAAACTCGAGCTATGTTCGAAATATTCGAAACATACTTTTTGCTCGACACGGGAATCTAATCCCGGACCCCGAGATCACAGCCCGGTACTAAAACCACTAGACCAATGGAGTGTAAATTAAATGTTATGGGGGGGGGGGATGTATGTTTGTTATTCCCCCCCCCCCCCCCATATGTAAGTAATAACAGAAAATGGCCACAAAGTAAAAAGTCAATAAAATTTTACATTTCCAAAGTCCATCTCTCCATTCCCACATCTATGGGATATTCGGGCGATTTCATTGCGGCAGGATATGAACAAGTGTGCAAACAAATGAGGGCGCTTTGATTGCCGCTGAGGAGCGCTCGATGCTGCGGAAAAGTTAACACATCGCAATTTAATTAGTTAAAACTGTCTGAAGTGCTTCGACAAATCCCGGACTGAGTGTGTTGGGCAGTGGGAAAGTTGGCAAACAACAGTCGTAATGATGATGCTGAGCAAGTAATGGCTAGGTTAGGTTAGGCATTAAGAACCCCAGGTGTTTTAGTTGTTATGCCTACAGACCGGCCTCAGAATAGCTGTGACCCCAGTCATAAGAAAGCCCAACACTACCCGTCGGTCTCGCAGCAGAGTGTGTGCATAAGGCGCCGCCAAAAGGTAGCGACGTCGGCTCTTTGCACTTCGGGCCGGCGGCATTTCACCTGGGTCAACAATAAAAAAAGGCATTAAGAGTTATAAGTTCAAAAGCACTTGCACTATAGAATGAATACGACATGCAAAACATCAAAACGCGATTGTATTCTTCTTTAAAAGGTCGTTAGTGCACTTGAGTCTCCTCTGTTGTTGCGGGAATCCATGAGTGGCGGTAATCTCTTACCATCAGGTTAACCGTCTTTTTCATTGGCGAACACTCTATTAAATTGGCGCCCACTGGAGTTCTATATAGGCGGCGGCTATCGCTTATCTTCAGATGAATCATCTTTTTTATTTAAAAAAACTTGTTGTACGACTTATTATGTCATTTGTGGCAGATGTGCAGACTAGTCACCTGAAGATAAGCGATAGCCACCGCCTATAGAACTCCAGTGTAGTCACAAGTGTGTTAGGTACAACTAGTTTATTCACGTACACAAGCAAAAAACACCCAAATGCCTATTACAATACCTATATTTATGAATCCTCTTAATTTCAAAACCACCTCGCCTCCTAAATCAACATGAAAATACAAGTATAAACTCGCATTAACATAACCCCATTCTTAAGTCCGCAATAAGACTCGAGCCCGGACATCCAAAAGACAATAAGATTTATTATTACTCCGCATTATCTGAATGAGAAAAACAATAATAATAAATTAATTACTTATTCCGCCCGTTGGCAGCGCGGCGCCACCGTCGCTCCTAAGACGGGCTTTGGGTAGCCTCAAATTTTCTAAACCCAGCTAAAATGGAATCGTGGAGAAAAAGGGGTTTGTTTTAATGCCCATCAGAAAATAAATGCCCCCGGACAATAATGTGGGATTCGTTGCTAGATATAAATTCCGAATAAAAATACTCGAGGAGTCTCATAGCGGTTTTAGTGATGTAGCCCTTCTTGGGAATATCGATAATTTTACTGATAATATCGAAGATTAATATTTCTAAGACAGTATGAATAGAATGGATAAGAAGTGATTGGACTTTGGAAATTCTAGATAGGCATCAGATATATTTTACATAGTTAAAGTGTACTTTCATAAAGTGGATTTAATGTTTACTAATCACAATCTTTGCACGTCCATTTATCTGACACGATTGAATAATAAAATATAGATCGACCTGACCCAAATATCTAATAAAACTAGAAAGTATCTCGGATAGATGTTATAACCCCCAGAGACTGAACAAACAGATCGACGGGTCCCAAGAACAAAAACGTATCTGCAAAATTCCTACTTTACAGTATGGAGGTTCAAAGTTTTGTTAATCAATATTCATGAATAACTTCGTTTGATGTACCAATTTTGAAGATTTTTTTATCAAAGGTCATTAGTTTGTTAGGTTTACTAATATTTAGATGTTAAAATTAAGTATTTTAGAATATTTTTTATAAAAATGGCTTCTTATTTGAACATCGGAGTATGTTCTCTGAAATATACTTACACTTATATGATTTTACGACTTTGTTCTATGGAAAATCCACTAGAAAGTAGCATAGTATGTACACATACCATGTTTTTCTTCGGAGTTTGACTATCGAATTAAATTGTATATACTCAGGTCATAAATAAAAAAATTAAAAATTGTGAAAAATGTATTTCGTTTTTAACTAATAACTTTAGTTGAACCCCGATAAAGTCAAATACAAAACAGTTAAGTAGGTAATCAATCAAATTTCTTACTCATAAATTTCTCAAAAATAAAAAACAAAAACACCTTGTTTAAAATGCTCTGATTTTAAATTGACATAAACTTAAAAAAATCAAAAACTTTTATTATTTCTTATACCTTACATTAAAAATCAAGTTAACAAATTTTAAAAGTTACTAGTTTCATATGAATCAAAACATAATATTCAGTCGTATGATTTTACTCTTGAGTTACATTAAACTAATTACTCTCTCTCTAATTACTTTTGTTCAATCTCGATAAAATAAAATCGCATACAAAATAGTTACGTAGATAATCAACTAAATCAATGGTTAGTTACTCATAAATTTCTCAAAATTAACAACGTAAGTAAAAATTCTCTTTGTTCAAAATGCTCTGAGCCTTAATTGGCAAAAACTTAAAAAATCAAAAACTTTTCTTATTTCTAATTTTAACCATACATTCAAAATCAAGTTATCAATATCTGTATATTATCTTTAATACACCCAGGGACACATATTCTAGCCATTTTCATACAAACGTGCCGACTTTACGATTTTATAAAATAAAAAACATTGCAATAAAACTTCATTTTTTATTTTATAAAATCGTAAAATAGGCACGTTTGTATGAAAAATGCGCTATGGGCGGTCGGAAGTGCCCCTGACCGTAGTTACTAGTTTCATATTAATCAAAACATAATATTCAGTCTTATGATTTCACTCTTGAGTTACATTAAACTAATCAACAATCTCTTTCTCTCTTATATTAAACAGAAACTATCATAACTAATTTTCGTCACTTAAATCATCGTTGTTTGTAGTGCTTTCAGTATTGTAGGGCAGTGATCGAAAATATACTGCATTACTTGCATTAATAACACCAGTATTGCACATACTTATTAGGTCATTGTATTTCGCCTTTGGTAGCTTGAGAGGTGACGAATAAGCACGGTCTAAATTGGGTAATGCAGATGAGTTTCTGGTTTCACCCCGCAAAACCAAGCATTCGTAAGATTCTTGATTTAAATCGTATTTAAAATACAATTTATTCGGCTCAGATTTATCGACAAACACTTCTTTAATTTTGGTCCATAATATTTTTTGCTTGTTGACAGTTTTGGTCCAATGTTTATCATTAACAGTATTCTTGAAATTAAAGAAGTGTTCCTGCTCCATTTTCTTAACCAAATACGGTTCTCCTTCTGTTTTTGCCCAGCGTGCAAGTAGACGCCATTCTTCCGGAGTATAGATTGTTTTTGATCGAGCCGAACGTTCTATAAGGGCATGAACACTATCACCCTCGTTTTGAGTATGCCCTTTCTCGAGAAAGCGATGTGTGATTGAAACATTAAATTTTTTGGCTGCAAACAAAAACATGGCAAAGACAAACCTGTTACGATTCTGGCCCGCACAATTATCAGACCAAAAACGAAATTCTTCAGCGCCCTGTGTACAACAATTCTCAATATAATCTAGTAAGCAGCTTCCTACCTCATTGGCTCCCCGTTTTGCTACAGTCTCGTCCCACATGTAACAAACTGCTTTTTTTTCGCCCATATTAAATATTGTGAAGTTGAAAGCCGATAATTTGCGCTTGTAGTAGAAAATACTTATTTGCCCATGTGGACACGTCAACACCTTTTGAAAATCAAAAACAGCTGTAACGATTGATTGATTAGACTCTCTGGCATCTTCTTTATCCTTCTGCTTCAGAGCACGTGCAGTTTTCTTAAAGTTTAGATGATCTTCATATTTCCTTGTTTCGTCTTCAGTGTGAGTAGTGGAGTTGCGATAAGCGTGACATACTTCACATTGGTCCTTTTTAGGCAAATGAAATCCAAGGTTAAAGTTTTTATTAACAATCTCTCTATACTGTCGTTCTGTTGAGACCTTCGACGAATATAGGCTTTCATCAAACCACTCATTATACAATTTAAACATTTGACTAATACTGAGACTGCCATCTAGATATAACTTTGTCGAATCTTTTCGAATAAAATGTGATTCAACCGGCGCAAATGAATTCACATGATCACAAACACTCTTAATCATGTCATTGGTAATAACAGATTTGTGCTTTGAATGCCTACCACGGTTGTCATTTTCGATATCTGAAACACCGTCATATTTTTTAAAAGTGGTTTTAACTATGCTTTCATTCACAGAAAGTGTTTGTAAAAACATTGTCTTGCAGACTTTAACATTGTTTGGCTCAGAAGAAGTCAGTGGCAAAGAATATTTATATGTATACTGACGTTTATTTGGGGTGCTACGATTTAAGCATCGATTCTTCTTAGTCTTCTGCACATATTTTGAAATAAATCTCCACTGCTTTTCGCGACTACCAAGATTCCAAAACCTCGTAAAGCATTCTAGTCTTTGTTCTCTAGTCATTTTATCTGCACACTTATAACGACAACTACATGGCTTACCCATAACTTTTGGATCAACAAACTTGCCTCTTTTAGATACGTAGCTCTTTCCATGATTTTTTAAACATTTCCTTTTCACGTCACACCAATCACTCTTTAATACCAAGCGCTTTTTACCCTTTTTTTGTTTTGGTTGCGGTGTATTTGGTATAGTTATTTCATTAGTGTGTGATTGAACTGAATCTATCCAAGTGCAATGGTCGGGACAAAAAGCATCAGCACATTTTTTATGATTATTCAATGGCGAGGGCATTGGTGTAGCTAAATCCATACTTTGTGGCATGCATGGTGTGGAAACAGCTGGTTCTTCAAATTCTTCAATATAAATATTAGGAGAGTTATTAAAACTAGGGTTTACCTCAAGAATAAAGGGACTGGGAACCTCTTCAGCAATTTGGTTAGTGTCTAGTAATGAGGGAGATGCATGTTCATTGGCACAGGCAAAATGTTCATGTTGACGGTCTATGACTATTTCAGGGTCGACAACAGGTGACAAAGCAGCTGAAAAGCAGGCAGCATCAGTAGATTTTTGCGCAATCTCATTTTCATATTTGGATGAACTGGTTAGTTTGCATGCGGCAGGTAGTAGCGGAGCATTAGTATTCACTGGTGTATCATGAAGTTTTTCACAAACCATATTTTCTTTATCATCATTAAACACGTCGTGATATACGTCTGCTAAATCATTTAAAATATTTTCGGCTCCCGGCGGCAACGGAGAACTGGCTCTACTATCACGTTGATGAGATGATTCTGTCACAAAGATAAAAATCAAGATTGTAATTAAAAAGCTTAAGTAATAATCTTACGTAATTTACTAATAACAATATATATCACTTTTGTTGCGAAATACATAAGAATGGACATTTTTATGTTTGGAATAAAATCGCATCTGAAAACTAATACAAAGAACAAAAACACATTGTCACATAGGACAGGCAAAATTCATAAATTTTTCGTAGAACAAAATCTTATCTGCGTATGCGATTGATATTTTTGGTGACATTTTGGCCGAACAAAATCGTATGTTATAATAATCCGATAAAAATTGTTTTTGAGATTCAAAAATTCACTACATATTTTTTCACTCAAACGTCATTATAACATGTTAAAAAATCTAGAAACCAGGGAAATTAAAGTTTTTTTCGATTCCATTGAACAAAAAACGATCGTCACAAGCGACAGGGAAAATGAAATTTTAATGATATTTAAAGAAATATTGAATGAATTAGAAAACACTTTTAAGTTTAAGTAAAACACAGAATGTTATATAAAACTAAATGTTACTTACCCAGATTAGGACATTCCTTGTCCTTATTAATGTTAGAATTGGTGCCGGCGTCATAAATTTTCTCTTTATTAAGGGATAAATTCAAAATTCTTTTACTTCTGGATCCCGCAGACATTGTTGATATTCACTGAAACATCTATTTTCAAACAAACTGTATCAATTAATGCACCAAAAAACACCATCAATGTAGTGGCTCGCAACGTCTATCTTTGCCGAGAACAAACTCGCGACTAACCGTCCGGCACCGGCGCGCGCGGCTCGCGGTGAGTAAAACAAGTTCGTACATGTTCATCCGTGTTTGTTTGTCGGAACGTTCTTCAGATACGGCTTTGTTTTATTGGTTATCTCGAAAACTAAATACTTAATTAAAAAAATAATTACACTCTAGTGTAGCTAATAGTATATAGGTTAATAATAAACAATAAAGTCAATTTCGTCTTATATTTCCATACGGTTTTGTTCTTGGGACCCGTCGAGATATAGACTAAAAAATGGAAAATAGTTTAATACAAATTCATAAAATCCAGTATTTTCTCTAAACACTATGCTGCAATGTCGATTCGTATATTCATTAGTACAAGCTCGATATATATCTTTTGGTAAAAATTGCGTATTTTACGTAGGTATTGGGATTGAAACACCACGTCGGGCGCCAAAGTGAATAAAAACTCGATCTCAATAGTTTTTTAGATTTTCGCGTTGCATTATAACTATAAATATTAAAACGGGAATTAACGCGTTCATATATTAACATCGACTCGACGAACGGGTTGAAAGCTTGCGTTAACTCGTCGGTCGGGTTGAAAACTAGATAGTAACCCCACGTTGGGCGCCAATGTAAGTGAGTATATTTTTTAATACGTTTGGCTAATGATCTTTAATTTAGGATTATTCATACTCTTTACAGTCTTGCGGAGGCAGCAAATAGAGTATCATCATTATCTTTTTGCCCTATTACTAGATTAATCGGGTTCGGCGCAATATGTTTTCTTCTTTCATTGCAGCAAATAAAGTATCTATGCCATTGAAGGGTAGTAAAACATCGACATTTTACCTCGACGAAATCCCCCATCCCTCGCGTAAGGCCGCCCGCGAAAGAGTTGCCAGCATAAACTTTAAGGCCGGATGAACAAATAAATGAACCGGTCGATCAATACGAAATAATACAATTCCCCACAATACCTACTCGTCGTTATTATCAATGCCTTTGTTTCGGCGAGTCTTTGTTTTAAAATAAGACTACATTTTGGGCGCGGGTACTCATGATTATTGTACTACTATTATGAATGATAATTTGAGATAGGTCAATGGATCTTAACGAATAAAGATGTAGAGATTTTATCGTTTTACGTTTAAGTGGATGACTGCTAATTTTATGTTAAGCCTTGTGTGATTAAAATTGTGTTCAGACAGTATTATTTAGTAGGTATAGTAATTGCTTTTAGAAAAAAGATAGGCTGGATGGCATCGCACTTTGTCACTTCATCGGTTTTGCCCATGTCTCACCCATGGACACGGAATAGGCGGCGGCAATAGCTTACCATTTTCAGTAGAATCACTTTCAATGTGAGTACCTATGTATCTCTGAGTAAGTGACGTACATTTGTTTATACTTAACTAAATAGGCACAAGCGCTCCCCGTCGAGGTGTGTTGGAAAAGAGAGGCGAAAACTTTAAATCGTCACGAATCGGCAGAAAAAACAGCGACGCCGCGAATGCTGTTGACACAGCTAAGTAGCGACGCCTTCGCTTCATTTGCATTTCTCTTAATCCCCGTTATGAATAAAGAAAAATTCCTAGCGACGTTTTTAAGCGAGGCCTTAAGCGCCGCGTAATGAAGAAGCGCGGGATTACTGCCGCCCCCCCCACTTTCTCAACATTACACTTTTAATTTGAACGAATCTTATTATTTTCTTTTGTTGATTTAAGCCCTCGAGCCCGGAGACGGGTCGAGACGTGACCTGCAGTGGAAAAATGCGATTGCCATCTAAAGCCAACCGTTTAAATGAACGAGATTGGAGCTTAAAAAGTATAATGGACGAGGGGGGGGGGGGGGGGGAGGCGGCGGGAGCAAGATGGCCGATTTGCGATTGAGATGAGACAACCCCCGCCGCCCCGCCCGGTAAGATCAAGCAATATAATTAGAGATGTGAAAAAATTATCGATTATTTCAAAACACTTTTTTTTCGACAAAATTGATTTTTACGTCGTTTTATTAAAAAACAGTTAATTGCCCAGGTAATTTTTTTACTTGCACATCCGGCTTTCTATCCAAAACTCAACCACTAACATATTCAAAAGTTTCTCAATTCTTTTATACATTGAATGAGGAAATATGATATCGTTGTGCAGGTCACTACAATGTCATATTTCCTCATCACATCAGGTGTGGTTGCCTGCACCTACTTACCTGGTACCGTGGTTACATGTTTTAAGGTGGAAATCACTTACCTTCAGGTGTTTTGTCTGTTTGTCTGCCACTTTCACGTTGAAACAAGCTTGAAACTATGTGACGTGACCGCATGTAGGCAGTACGAAACAAAAATATTATAAGTTTTTCGTAGATTTTCATTCATAACTAAATAGACTAATGTCACATCTCTAAATATAATTAAGTCGATCGTTAACGTTACATCCACCTACTTATGGTACCTCAGTTTATTATATCTCGTCGATAAAGCTTAATTGACATCAAAAGGTAATACCTATTACCATCTTTTTTTCTGAAAATCGTATTAAGTCCCTATTAAATAGTGAACGGGATTTTCTAAGATATTTCTAGCGTATACGCGTAGCGTAATGGGTAAACAAATAATCATGTATTAAATTCGTAGGATAATTTGACGGCAAAGATATTAAATGTAAATGCATTTTCTTAGTTTCCTCATAAATAGTTGAGATTATAATGTTTTCGGTTTACCTATAAGCCTAATCGTTGTCTATAGAAGTTATCTCTTTATAAATAGTATAGATAGAAGAAGATAAAGATAGAAGATAATAAATAAAAAAATGACTCGAATTTGATTCTTTTAAAATCAATTATCAAAAAATAAAATGATAAGTAGGGTAACCGAGATAGTGATTGCCCAGTGTATAGTGATTGCCAGAATTAAGGTTAACATACATTTTAACTTATTTTCAAAGGTGTAGTTTTACATTAAATCCATTAAATAACACTAAGATACTGTTTACTAGAGTTCTAAATAAGACATTTGGCAAAATTTTTAATAAAAATATTGTAATGGCAGTTTTAGGACAGCGGGTGTCCGTCACTTCAATAAATGCGAATTCCTTACAGAATTTGTTAAGGACACATTTTGTGGTTTTGAAGTTTGTATCACTTTAATTTTCTTTTTTGAGCGTTAAAGCACAACGACGTGTTAGTTAAAGCTTTAATGTTTCATTTGAAGCAGTTACCATGGCGTAATTTTATTCCATTAAGTATTTTAAGGGGGTGGGCTGTACTGTACCTAAAATATGAAAAATTCAGTGATTGCCATACCAGAATTCAGTTATTGCCATAGGCATGAGACAGTGATTGCCCGGGTAGGTAATTTACTAAATCACGTGAGGGATATAATAATCGAACCTAATATCTTCTTTATATCCTGTAACTTTGTTTATATCTACATATATGTCTAGGTAGGTACTTACTTCAAGGAGTTTTGAATAATACTGCTTTTTACAATAAGTTGACGTTAAATAAGGGAAAATTTGATCTGCTACCGCAAATCTTGGAGGAAAGGTGGTAAGAAGAACAACTAAATATATGAAATATGTATGCCTATCGTAATTATATTATGTATTTTACCGTAGGAGAGCACGCTTCAGAATGAACAAGCCAGCTTAAACGGAGTGATCACAAAAAACCAACGTCAAGCGGCGCTAACGCGTGAGTGTGCCGGAGACTCTATGAAGGGGGAAAAGAGTTAAAATGTTGGCAGCGCATTTGTGATTCCCCTTGTTGTTGCGAGTGTCTATGAGCGGTGGAAATCGCTTACCATCAGGTGATACGTATGCTTGTGAGCCACCCATCACATAAAAATGGAATTACCAAATTATGGTTGCAGTTAGTAATAATTAGAAAAAACTTTCGAATTTCAACTGTGGGAGAGCCATACTTCGGCATGAATGGGCCGGCTTGACTAGAGTGAAACCACTGCCTTACAGAAAACCAGCGTGAAGTAGCCCCTGTGCTGAGTTTCGCCGAGTGAGTGAGGGTAACGGAGGCCCACGAGGGGGGGGGGGGGGCTAAAAGGTTGGCAGCGCACTTGTGACTCCAGTGGTGTATAAGGTGACCATGGGCGGCAGTATTGCTTATTACATATGATGTGGCAGCAAAAACACATTTTCGCTTTTTGTTGGCATCACTTGATGGTAAGCGAATGCCAACGCACATACTCAACACCAGTGGAGTCACAAGAATGCTGCCAATGTTTTAACCCCCCATTGAGCCTCCGACAACCTCAAAACTGTATCAAAATTGGTACTTTCCATTTATTCGCTGAGATAACGAGAAACTAGATAGAACGAATTGATGATTTTACTAGATTTTGAAGTTAAACGCGTTTTCTTAGTCAATGGTATCTTATTTGGATGATGATACTGATTTCAATTGCTTAGAAATATATCTTAACGCACAAAAACTTACGAAAGATCTAAAATTTTAAGTATTTAATAATATTTTTATGGAATTACAACGTGCGGTATAGGTGGCAATAACTGTCTCATTTGGTTGGCAATCACTGTGTCAAGTGGGCAATCACTGTGTTTTTAGGAGTTTTTTTTGTTATACGTTATAATTATGAAATATTCTTTAGATGTTTGAATTATTGCTAACTTATCTCATTGCTAAACTATTAACGTTGTCAAATAATTACACTCAGATTCCTGATTGTTAAAGTAAAGGATTATATTGAAATAAAACTAGTGTCAATTTCTTAAGTGGGCAATCACTATCTCGATCACCCTACCTACTAGATGCAAAGGACTTTCTTTTTCTTTATAGTTTCACTCTGGTACAGAGTAGTTGTAGTTAGTTTGATGCTTCCGCGTCAATGTTAGAGGCGGATACAGCTTTCGACCGACTAATGTCGCCATTTTACTCGTACCAGAATAACATGAGTCTACGTCAAGTGTGTCAGTCAACGTCTACCATTTGCTCGGCTGTGAGGGTAACTATCGTGAGGGAATCTGTATGTCCATTGTTGTCCACGTGATATAGTTAATCTGATTCCTGTCTAAATGTTACGAAGTTTAGACGGGTGATGGTAATTACAAGACTCACAAAATTTTGGATCATGGTCAAATCGTACCACGGTCTCCAAAGTGATGGTTTTGGATACAACCCAGCTAAATACACTAAAAATATGATGATTGCTTATAGCAGGCTATTTTATGATAATCTCACCTAAAGTGAACAAATAACTTCTACGAAATACTTATTAGACCATATGCTACGAAAGCTACGACGCTACGCCGTAGCAACCCGTACATACCGCTCCAATCCCCTTCAGTTTCAAATACTTAAAACTTATAATACAGAGCGCGCTACTAACATCACGTAGTGTAAAACGAACACTTTGCTTTAAAGGATTTATCCGACGTTTACGTATTCATAGTAAGAGTCCAAGTCTTACACCGGCACCGCTCTTCATCTCCCAAGAGAAGCTTTACTTGAACGTCTACCTTATACTAAATGATCTTAAAACTTTCTTCCCGCATTCAATTTTCTACTCTATCCTTATCAACTTAAGATGGAAACTAGATTGTCGAAGTGCAGCGTTGTAGATGAACTTGCAAGGACGTAGGTAAAGGCTACCAGAGATCGCGGGCACTCTTCGATGACAAAAGCTGATCTGGTCACGTAATGAAAAATGACAAAACTGCACGACGCCGCGCCCCGGCTCTCCTCGGATCCGACGAATGAACGCCCGCCTTGGACAGGTAAGTACATAATACACTTAGTTATGTACATTTTGTACCTACTTGAGCACTTGCGCTGAATGTATAAGCAGTGGGTATGTCTGGCGTTTTCAAAGCTTTCTGTTAATGTTTGCTTCAGTGCTACTACATTAGTCAAATTAGAGTGGATGCTTTATTTGGCTAGTCTGATTTCAGAACTGATGGATTATGCGTTTGTTACCAAGATGAGAGAGAGTAATACTATATACCTACTTTTATTTTTTATCATTATATTGCGAGGGCTTTGGAACCTATCACATAAAAAATACAAAAGACACTTATTGACGCACTGAGCATCCCCTAGTTTGACATGTTATTTAAATATATTAGAGTGAAACTAACGAATGCTTTTTTATGATATATAGGTGGCAGATGAGCCGTCGGATCACCTGATGGTAAGCGATTACAGCCGCCCATGGACAACTGCAACACCAGTGGTGTCACAAGTGCGCCGCTTATCTTTTATCCCCCTTTCCCCTGGATTGGGCCTCCGGTACCCTCACTCACGGAGCGTAACACAGCGCATGCAATGCTTCACGCCGGTTTTCTGTGAAGACGTGGTTTTACTTCGGTCGAGCCGGTCCATTCATGCCGAAGCGTAGCTCTTCCACTGTTTATATAATAAACCAAATTCGTAAAATAAAGTTTTCTAAAATTCATAGTAGTATTTTGCCTAAACAGACCGCAGCTCATCCATTAAGTAGCCGCCATCTATCTACGGAGCCGAAACAAAACGCAATAAACCGTCCTTTGAGCTCCAGAAGGAAAAGTTGAGGGGGGAGGCGACCGCAGCCCGCCTGATGGCCCAAAAAATACCATGAGCGAGTGCCCCCGCCAAAATTCAGCCATACTTTGAAACCTATAATCTCTCATAATCACCTTTACAAAGCAAAGATTAAAAACGATTCCACCGCCCTCCTTCTCTTTGCTTTTATATGCGCGACGGCGAAGAGTAAGATTAAATCATTATTTTTCTTAAGCCCCGCGTTTTTTGGTGGAACTTTTTTGTTTGGACTTTCGCTGCGGACGATCAAAGACTCGTGTTCAAATTTACATAGCATTCTTAAATAAATTGCGGGGTGGTTGGGGCCCAATTTGACGGCTGCTACTACATAAACTTATTAATGCGATTCTGGGATTGATGCTTAATGTACAATTAATTTATTCAGCGGATTAGTCGAGTACCATCGCATAATTTACGAACGTATTTTGTCTTAAGAACTGTATCTACTTATAGTATAGGTACGTACTTATTGTCTAAAGCGATAGCTTTGGATAGGTATATAGTGGTATTATGTGTTATACTAATAAAATAAATATTTTATGGTATCAGAGGGAAATTAATGTTCTAATTAAAAACTATTTCAGAAAGTTAGGTTAATAATATATAAGCATTTAAAAAACAGCATTCAAATTACATTATTATTCTATACTAACTTACTTAACTAAAATGAGGGGTTAGAAAGGGGCAAAAAGTAGCCTATGTTACTCTCCATCCCTTCAACTATGTCCAACTTAAAAAATCACGTCAATTCGTCGCTCCGTTTTGCCGTGTAAGAAAGACACAGGCAGACAGAAAGACAGACACACTTTCACATTTATAATATTAGTATGGATTATAACTAGCTTTTTTGTTTTATACCTCTGTTTTGTCTCATAAAATGCTTGAGCCTTGTTGCTCAAAAAATTTATTACTGTTGCCGAACATGGAAACACGTGCTTTTCTCAAAGAAACAGTCGATATCTTAATTAAATGTTTAACTAACTTCATGTCGTAAGTCGCGCTTTGTCTTACAAATGCTCATAAAGCATAATTAAAAGGTTCTTAATTAACGAATTCTGCCGCCGAAGTTGATGTATAAAAAAATCGCACTTGTTTATAGCGTTCGATTGATATTTGACATCTATGTATAAGTACAGTAAAGTTCAGACTGTACCTAAATGGTTTTACTTTGCTATCATCGAAGTTATCCTTAATGCGACACGATACTAGTAGTACTTGATTTCAATTAATTGTGAAGATAACGCGATATATTTTAAAAAATCCAGCTATGGAAACATGAAAGAAAGTATAAACAATTTTTAGGGATACATTTATGTAATATTTTTTTCCTACAAATCACAATAATTTTCATAATTGCTAAAAATGCCCACTTTTCGCAATTATGAAAATTATTGTTACTTGGCGCGTGTAAAAAAATATTGTTACACATCTCAAAAAATTGTTAATGCATTCTTTCATGTTTCCATAGCTGGATTTTTAATCAGTCTTAGATTCTGAAACTGGCTTCCATATCTGGAAAATTCTTCTTCTTCTTCTATGCAATTCCCTTCCTTCGCGATTCGGTAAGCCTATTCCGGGTTATCTGTAGTACTTTACGTCTAGCAGATTTAGATCCAGGAATTTGGATACAGATGTCACCAAGTATCTAAATGCGCCATATCTGAGAAGTTTTGTGAAAAATATATTATTATGATAGATGACGTTGTGTAGATATGAGGTCTAACAGAATTCGTTTGTACATACTTACCATAATTTCTTACTCTTACCTAACGCTTACCTAACGCCTTTCGGATTTTTCGGCGTGATAATTTTCCCAGTTCCACACCATTTCATGCTCGTATTCATAATGACTTCAAAAAAATCCCGCCCGTGCAGTTTAGTGCTGCATATTAAAACTCCCATCCCCTTGGATTGGGCTTCCATTACCATCACACACATGGCGCAGGCGCTGCTTCACTTTGGTTTTCTGTAATTTTTAACCAGTTTTACCTGCGCTCGCGTATCCATAAGTACTGCAAGAAAATTCCCGCCCGTACTTAAGTTAAGGCCTAGCATCCTGTTCCGCAAAAACTCGATAAATAACATTATTATCGGAACAGTAGCGCCTGATTGAATCAACCACATCCACCCTGCGCACCCACCTATTACGCTTTTAAATGATTTTAACCCTTGCCCGCTGGAGATAAGTTTATTTTGAGCCGTGGAGTGCCATCATTCATTTAAGTGCTTCTTTTGTGACGACATTCCGCTGCGTCTCTCTCAATTAACCCTCTGGAAGCACAAAAATTAAATTAAATACTTCGACTTTGCGCACCGTGTTTGCTTATTGGCAATCGACATTCGCTCCAAATGAGGCGCAGAGGGCGCGTTTGTGACTGTATTAGTTTGAAGCTTATTAAAAATATATTTCATTATAGACTATTCATAGGTAGGTATATTATGGTAGTTGCTTAGTATAGTTGCCAAACGCCCGGATAAAGCCGGACAGCACATCCGCATAGTAAGGGATGGTTACGTGTCCGGCCAAATTAGACGGTATCCATCCTTTCAGGATTTTGTTAGGCTTTTATAATACAAGGCGTCATATGAAGGTATCCCTTTCACACTTTGAAAAGTGGGTATTATACCGTAATGTGGCTTTAATTACCAAATGGCGACTTGTACTTGATGTTTTTACACAAGTGTAAGGTTTATACTAAGGTAGGTAGGTAATTCAATAAATTGCGTCGATTATTTTTTAAGAATAATATTTCTTGCTGACTAACAGATTAATGGCCAGTTTTTACCTTTTGGTTAAATTGGCTATTGTTAACTTTGACAATTACCTAATTAGAACCAATAGTTAAAGTGATAGCTTATTGTTTGTAATATAAAAGCTGACTAAAAAAAAATATTTCGAAAAAAAATGTTTGTGTATAATTTTGACCACTGGTTCCCTTTTAGCCAATAGTCCAGTTTGACTACGGATCAAAAAATCGGCCGTAAGCTGTCTCCTTCTGCGTCTCCCTCGTCTATGCCCGTAATAACTTCGTAAATTAAACTCCGGGACTAATGTGGAGTGGAGTTTTATGCGGCGCGTCGCCATCGTTTTATTGTTTTGCCGCGAATCGATAGACGATAAAGCGGTTAGACGCTGCAACTAAGTTATAGCAGAAATTACCGTGCCGAAGATATTGCGGGTAGGCATTGTATGTACAGTCGTGGTCAAAAAGTGTTTACCACCTTAAGGATCATAATCGCACGTACACATGTAGGTGATAAGTTCTAATTGTCTATTACATAATATTGATCATAGTTATGGTGCGTTTTTTATTGATATGACAGCTGACTCTCAGTCAATAACAAACATAGACCATGGATGACAAATGTCATTTCAAAGAAATTAGGTTTTTTTATGGCTGCTTCTGTGTTGTATCCTCTTTATGTGTCTTTTTTGTATTTACTTGAAAAAGGTTATATGTAACTTGATATGGCATTTTTGACTTTAGTGCAAAAAGTGTGATATAGAATCAAATTTCAAAACTGGTTAACACTTTTTGACCTCAACCGTACATACATCCAGTGGGCCCAAGAATGGACAATATTATTATTTGCCAGCTACTTACCCAGATAGTTTTTAAATCGGAGTCAGATAATTTTTTATTGGAACATATGGTAATTACTAATACGTTTTTGGGATTCGTTCAGCTTTGTCCAACCTCATTTAAAGGGTACAGGATCATATACAGGATGTATTTGTAGATTTTTACTTACTTCCGGAAAATTTTCTCCGGAAGACTCCGCATACAAAATGATCAAATCATTTAACCGACTTTGTATGTAGAGTTGATTTTTAAGGCAAATTTCCAATACTCTTTGAACTAATGTTGTTTAGAATAGTTAGCTCCGGCTTGTGCATCTTCGGATCATCATCACATCCGAAGATACACAAGCCGGGCGTACCAGTCAGCTTGTGACCACGGCTGTTGTAACGCAGTCGAAACGTCAAGCAGTAAGTGCTATAATGTACTTATTTTTAAATATCCTCGCGTTTAGTCCCATATATATCAAGTAAAGGTATGTAAATGTTCACAGATAGACTAGTCCATACTACGACTTCTCCACTTCGCACAGTCTAGGACGCAACCTAAACGCTAAGATGATGATGATATATAAATTAACTAACAAAGAAAAAATGTTAGTTTTGATTTCAATCGAGTTCAATAACACTAACAACTTAACTAAATAATTCCAAACACACTCCCATACACGGCATATCTAAGTTGTAAAACTTGAGCGCGTGTAACTTGGCTGTAACAGTAAGTAGCGACATATTTCACGGGGGCTCAGCGTACCTGCGCCTAAAACAATCAAACAGCCACTTAGGCGATGTGGGCAAACAACGCTTAGGTTTAACTAAATACCAACTTTGGCTTAAGTAAGATAAGTTGTCTGTGCGGCGTAGTGATGCTACTCGAATCAATTACTTCTTGAGTCATTAGTCGAATGAGTCAATATTTATAAAGAAGTAAATTATACAACAGCCAAAATTTTATGTAATCCCAAAAGACAAAACATACGCGCGATGTCCAACTATCTATTGATGATAGTGAAATTAAGAATCCCACAACGAAGTGAGGGCGGGCCACTAGTCTATCCATCTATATCTATATCTTCTATACTATTTATAAAGAAATAACTTCAATTGTCAACGACAAGGCTTATAAGTAAACCGAAAACACGAAACGCGTTGAAATCGACGCTCAGCGCCATCTATTAGTTCATGTTTGAACTACTATCCCGAAGCGAAGTGAGGGCGGACCACTAGTAGACAATATACATGTACAGTTTGGAAAAAAATTGGGCCCTGCGGGAGAATTCCCTTAACCTTGCAACATTTAGCTATTTTGAATCAAAGTATTGAAAGTCCCAAATTCCAGGATGGTCCATCCAAACGCCTTCCGGTTCACTTTTGAAGCGTTTGTGACTTCAAACGAGTATTATGAACTCAAGTGTTTTTTCAACACTTAAGTGAATTTCTCTACTTCAAATAATGTTACCCAGGTAGGTACTTAGCTATTTCTTCGCACGTCACTCAAGTCATGTCGACTTGCGCATCACTACTCCTGTACATCTTTAGTTCGCGTGTAACGTGCTTAGTTTGAAGTTGTTAATCTACGGGTGTTGTTTAGAAAAGGGTTAACAAGCCGAAAGGATTTGCTCTTTATTACTTACACGTTGTTATTACAAAATAATTGTGTTGGTGAGCAACTAACCGTTTTCCTGCTTAACACAGAATTGGCATAACTAAACCTACTTTGCATTTGATGCTAAAGCTAGACTTATCTTAGACTAGTGGTCCACTCTAAACTTTGTGTCGGGACAGTAGTTCCATCGTCTACCAATAGATGGTGCTGGGTGTTGATTAATCGCGCTAGTGTTACGGTTGTTTGGTTTGTATATTATTATTATTGGCTTGTCGATGTCTATAGAATTTATTTATAAGTAGTATAAATACTTAGGTATCTACTACGTACTTATGACTTGTCTGCAATAAAATATTGAGTATTGAGTATGCACTCATACCTACATGCCGCAGTACTCAATCTTCTATTTTTAAATCTTTCAAGTTACAAGTCTCCATACCTCCACAAAGCACGCATTTGTATTCAAAAAGATTCGTCGTTACGCACAAAAAGTAAATTAACGCATTCTCCTGTATAATTACGATTGTGGCGTCTGCCCAGATGAAAGTGAGGGCTTAGGAAGCCTTTGAGAGTAGTCATCTGGCCGGTTGATTGATGGGACCCCCAGATTTATTATGTTAATTCAGACCCGTTTCGGTAAAAACCGAAGGCTGAGGTTAGGCTGTGAGCGATGAGAATTATTTGTAGGTGTGTATTTCCGGTTTTTGATGGTAAGCGTTTGAGGGCTGGCTGGAGCTGGATGCGAATAGCCGAAGATCGATCAAAGTGGCGAGCATTTGGAGAGGCCTATGTCCAGCAGTGGGTTGCAACAGGCTGATGATGATGATGAAGATGGTAAGCGTTGTCACCGCTCATAGACACTCGCGACACCAGAGGAGTCACAAGTGCGCTGCCAACCCTTTCCTCTCAATTGGGCCTCCGGTATACTCGCTCACGAAAAAAAAGCGAGCGCTGCTTCACGCCCGGTCTTCTGTTAGGTAGGTAAAGGCTCCGGTGGAGCTGGCCCATTCAGTTTATTTTTTGTCCCATAGTGCATTAATTTCTGGTGACTCAAATCTGCTTGATACTCAAAAGATCGTGGACTCCCACTCTAGACTCGTGTGGTTAACTACTTTGTTCAGTATTTAGATGTTATATGAAGGTTTTCTTGGAATCTTTTGAAGAAAGCAGTTGCTAAAAGGCTATATTTCAAGAATTGAGATTCTATTTCTGTCTTACGAGTTGCTGTTGTGCCGTCTTGTCTTGATAGCTCTGTTATTTTTAGAACAATGTTCTAGAGACTCTTGCATCCCCTCTAGGATCTATATGTGTAATAGGTACTTAGACCATAAGCATACCATGATACAATGATACCTATACATGATACATTGGCATACTCTCGGATAGGACAGAGTACGGACAGCTAGCTATAAGTTGGGTTTTTTATGTGACAGGTGGCAAACGAGCAGATGAGCACCTGCAACACCAGTAGAGTCACAAGTACGCTGCCAACGTTGGGCTTCCGGTACCCTCACTCACTCGGCGAAACACAGCGCAGGCGCTGCTTCACGCCGGTCTTCCCATTCATGCCGAAGCGTGGCTCTCCCACGGTGTCACGGTTATGCCATTTTTGACCCATTAACCTTCTCACTGTATGAAACAAAATGTAAGAACAGCTATCAGTCCCGCCCCGACCCATTAGCCAGTGAAATTGAGTGACGATTCTTTTTGTCACAAAAAGGCACATCAGTATAAGCTTGTTAAGTACCTGATTACAATATTATGTACAATAATGATGTTAAGATTGCAAAAAGTCTCAATGAGATTTCATCTTTATTCTCTGGCGAAATTAAGGTAACGACAATTACTGTTTAAGATCTCCTTCTGTGATTATTTGATATTCACAAACTATTAAATAGATTTCATCGTCGACATTTTATCACAGCCAAGACTTCTTATACTGAGGAAGAAGCATCATCATCATCATTATGACTTTTTTGCATTAAGACGTTAGCTTATTGAATTAAATTAGCTCAAAAATGTTTCTAATAGTAATTTTTAGGATGTTACGAGATCCATCGATCGATTTATCGATCCAGGCCGAGGGAATGGTACAATCGGCAAATCAACTTCGTTCAATTCATAGTTTTAGTCTTGTAGAAAATATCGATCGACGTATGTTTGTCGATTCCACTATCGATCTATGATCTGATAACACCCTGATCTGATATCGGGGTGTTACGGGGTACCTATTAAATTAGTTGGTATTTGGTAGTATTTATAGATTATTTCGACGGTCCCTACGTATAAACGGACATGTCAAAAACGTAGGTTTACAGGAGAGCGGAATTAAGGTTCATTTTGCTCTGAAAAAAAATCGACTTGTCCGTAGTAAAGTGCCACTCACAGACTTGGCTCGACCGCGGAAAGCACGCGGGCGCCGTGTATGGCACTATAGGTCAGCAGATTGGGATGGAATGCGGTCTTTTTTTGCATCATACCCTTGGAGGCAGGTGTGCTTCTTGCCGTATGATCCCAGCGTCGTTGCTGACTCTGTTACCGATGTGGTCCTGCAGGGAATGGAACTTTTCATTCCGTCGTCTGTGGTTCCTATCGGTGGCAGATTTCGGCCCTGGTTTGGTTCATCTTCCAAAAAAGCTTCTTGTAAGAAGCAGGAAACTTACCAAGCCTGGGCTGATGCGGTTGGCGACGGGGGATGAAATACCAGCGCGCTCAAAAAGGAGTACAACTTCGCTTCCAGGTCCTTAAAAGAGACATTGCAAGAGCGAAGTCGGTGCACAATCGGTAGAATTGGCGAGAGACCTTGAACGTCTTCCTTCGGGAACACGTGCGTTCTGGCCTCTCGCCAAAGCAATCGAAGGTAATTTCTGCAAGCCGTCTTTTCCTCCTTGCGCACGGGAAAAGATTCGTTGGCCCATGGCGCAAAAGAGGAAAGCCAACTTTCTGGGCAAACTCTTTGCGTCCAACTCAACTTTAGATGATGGGGGCCAGTATGCTCGATGGTACCATCGAGCATACCGCAGTGCGGAGGGTATATGCCCGACATCCGTTTGCCACCAACGCTCGGTGCGTTCAGCCCTCATGTCTCTAGATGTTCACAAGTCGAGTGGGCCCGATAGAATCACACCCATTGTGCTAAAGATGTGCGCTCCGGAGTTTGGCACCGGTACTCACGCGACTCTTTCGGCTCTCTACTCTTCTAGCGTAGTCCTCACGTCCTGGAAGACGGCCTTAGTGCATCCGATCCCCAAGAAAGGCGAACCGCTCAGATCCGTCCAATTACAGACCGATAGCCATAACCTCCCTTTTCTCAAAAGTTATGGGAATCCGTAATTAACAGCCAGTTCCTTCGTATCTCGAGGGTCAGAGTTGCTTAGCGAGCGACAGTACGGCTTCCGCCAGGGGTCGGTCAGCTGGTGATTTGCTGACTTTCCTGACTCACCGTTGGCACAGACGATTGAGAGTAAGGGAGAGGCATTGGCAAGTTTGTCTGTTGGACATTGCGAAGGCCTTTGATCGGGTCTGGCACAAGGCGCTTCTCGCGAAGCTTCCTTCCTATGGGCTTCAAGAGAAATTATGCGAATGGGTCTCTAGCTTTTTGGAACATAGAAGCATCAAGGTCTTAGTTGACGGTGAATGCTCCGACACTATGTCCATAAATGCTGGAAGTCCCGCAAGGCTGTGTGCTATCGCCCACGCTGTTCCTTCTTCAAATCAATGATATGCTGCGTTTACGCGATATTCATTGCTATGCGGATGACAGTACGGGCGATGCGTTTTACACCGGCCGCACCAACATTTCTCGGGAAAACGTCATCGAGAACCGAAACAAACTTGTGTCTGAGATTGAAGCATGTTTACCATATTGAAAACTTAAACGTAAATGAAAACATAACCGTAAATATATTGATTACTTACACGTACAAACAGCCCTGTAAGACATGACTGCAAATACTTAGTTGATACTAAAAACTGTTTATTCTGTGTTAAGTTATTTATTTTTAAGTAAAATTAATGGTTTACGTATAGATAAATCAATTTATTTACAGTAGTAAAAACCCGACGTAAATACGGTCATATCAGATATGTCCCATATACTTTAAAAATGTTTGCAGTATAAACGGACATGTCTGACATGACCGCTTTTAATTCGTTTCTCTCACCTTTACAGGTTAGGTTTCAAACGAAGTATTTGACGACATGTATACATAACTGTGTCTACGGCCCACTTTTGACTAGATGATTATACTTGTCCTTTTATACGATTTGTATACTGAGCTAACCTTATGATATTTTAAAAAAAATCTTATATGGATATGAGCGTAAAGGCAATCCGAAGCCATTTATGCAATAATATTTTTTTGCCATTTTGGACATGTCTGTTTATACGTAGGGACCGTCGATTTATATTAATAAATCGACGGTCGAATAATTATATTCGAAGTGGTAATAATACTGAAAGTGCAATAGTTAACCACTAATGAACTAATCTTATTTTTTATTATCATCTAAATATTAATTTATGGTATAAGTTAGCACCTAAGGGTAGAAATATAGAAAATAATTTCTCACACTTAGCCCACTCCAATTCCAACCGAATCGATCCGTAAACGTGACAGAAACACTAGCGGGAAATTGTATCCGCGGGTTCCTTGAAATTTCCCATTTGGAATGGTAGCGGCCGCTCATTTATGTAGTTTTAATTCCGCCATTCCTTAGCTCGGAGCCGGGATCTTATTTCATTAGCCGGCCGCGACTCGAGCGCGCCCGCCATTTAGCTCGCAAGCTACAGAGCTATTGGGATGCTCGCTTATTGGGGAGCGGAAAGCGGACCGAAAGGTGCCTTTCTAGATATGAGGTGCCTTTCTAGATATGAGGTGCCTTTTACGTTGCGCCTATAAGACATCTTTTGGTGAGTATAAAAGTGTGAATAAAAGAAAGTGCAGTTGTAGCCATCGTAATGGAACAACATTAATTACTTAGCCAGGATTTTAATTAATTTATCCGGCTGCGACTCGAGCGCGGGTCTGGCTCCATTGGAGGCCCTCGGCTAGATGGTGATTTGAGGCCCCCCCCCCATAACATAAATAATTATTACATAAAGAAGTTAAAAAAAAATTGTGTTAACCGTAGAAAGACGACAAAAATTCCTACCATAGTGATAGTAGCCTTATTAACGATTGCCTAGCCTATCCCATCAGTTTTCTTTTAAGTTCGTCACTACTACTGGCCACGACATTAATGATTTCTTCTCTGTCGATGTCAGAAAACAAGTCTCTCTCTATGTTCATAAAAATAAGGCTAGACATAAGGTCTTGGCCTAAACTAGCCCTAAGACGATTCTTAATTATTTTTAACTTCGAAAAAACCCGTTCACATGTAACCTGTGTACAGGGTATCGTTAGGATAAATTTATAAACTACATATAAGTTAGTGAACAATCCTGATCCAGAGAGTTCAAAAATAACTGAGAAGGCGCATGACAAACACTTGAAACATTTTTTACTGTCATTGCAGAAACCACGAAAATTGTCTTCTTCTGATTCAGGTTCCGAATCGAGTTCACGGTCTTTTAAAATTTCTTCTGCTTTGTTTGATTCTTCGTCTGGGATCTGTTCATCTTGAGTTTTTACAACTTTTATGAAACTTTTGTACTGATCTGCAAATTGTTTAAGTTCTATTAATAATATACTTCTTTCAACATTGCAAAGTTTTGAGATACAAGAGAGGACTCCAGCCGGAAAGTCTTTTGTCGTCATTATGTCATTAAATTTTCTTGGATTTAACCAAGAAAGGTCCTCTAAAATTTCTCTGTTGGGGCAAAATCTTTCTTCTATGCTTATTCTAGCACAGTATGAAAAATACATGCTTGAAATGTTGAGCTGCTGATATTTCAGGAGCATCATCACTGGATTGTTCCCCAGGCATTCGTTTTTTCTTTGAAATTCTTCTTTCCGTAAAGTCCAATTGTAATTCCAAATCAATATTGCTATCTTCCAATTTACTGTTAACAGCAGTC
>JABMDO010000506.1:0-28183 GCA_014851415.1 Cnaphalocrocis medinalis
TGTCAAACTTATTAGATTGAAAATCAGTTGAGGAAAGGAGAATGGGCGGTTTCGTCCTATGTATTGTAACACTCCATAACCTATATCATATTGATGATATTAAATAGCACTAGAAATTTTTGTATGGCGGTTAGTCTGGATTTCGTGCAAGGTAAAACTTACAACCATTTTTATGATGAAAAAAACCCGGTAGTTTTTTCATATACCTTTAAAAAAAATAGAACCGCAAGGCTACTGACTATTCCGGCTCCGACCGCCCGGCGGGCGCCTGTCATGGCTTCTTTTTTTTTTATGTGATAGGTAGCAGACGAGCAGGCGGATCACCTGATGGTAAGCAATTGCCGCCGCCCATGGACACATGCAACACCAGTAGAGTCACAAGTGCGCTGCTAACCTTTTATCCCCTTCCCCCCCGATGGGCCTCCGGTACCCTCACTCACTCGGCGAAACACAGCACATGAGCTGCTTCACGCCGGTTTTCTGTGAGGCAGTGGTATCACACCGGTCGAGCCGGCCCATTCATGCCGAAGCATGGCTCTCCCACAATTAAATCTCGCCCCGTCCTTTTCTGAGGCGTACGCAAGCCTCGTCCCGTCTCTTTTTCCTGCGTGTGCGCTTCTCGCGGTTGTTTCATCTTTACTTTATCAGTCTCCTCTCAGCCTTTCGTTGTCTTACTAGATACGGAATAAATAGACATAATTATAGATCATAATTACTAATGGAGTAACTATTTAATAATCATTATGTACCTTACATATTTTTTATTTAATGTTTTTCTACATATCCTAAGTTGTCACGAAGGCAATATTAAGTCCCATTTATCGTCCCGAGAACTATGAAATGGGACCTCCGTAATATAAAAAGTTTTATTTTACTTATGCTCGAATAATATTACCTGCATTGAATAATAAATAAAAAACTATATGGAAGTCATGACATAGCACAAGACAACATGTTGACACAAGTTGTAATTTGTTACAAGGGTTAGGACGGGTTCCATACAAAATCGCCCATTCTCCTTTGACAGATTGTGGTAACCTGATGTGTGGCTGTCAGTACCTACTTGGACGAGTTTTAATTATTGTTGTGAATAAATGATAAATTGAGACAACATCACATACATTGTCCTGGGACCAAACCAAGGTTTGCCCTTGTGCTATGAAAACCAGAAACAACTAAGGAACCACAAACATCCAGACCCAACACAAATATCTGCTTCATCAACAAACATTTGTGTTGGTCCGGGAATCAAACCCGCGACCCTTACGTCTCAACCGGCGCTCAAACTATTGTATAATCCTAATGTCTGTCTGCCTGTCTGTTACTCTTTCACGCCAAAACTACTGAACAGATTTAAATAAAATTTCCGAAAGTTCGCGATCTTAAGTAGGGTACGATTCCCGGGTAGAGCAAAAAGTTTGTTTCGATTTTTTTGACTTTTTTAATCGTGGGAGAGCCACGCTTAGCATGAATGGACCGGCTCGTCCGGAATGATATCACGGCCCCACAGAAGACCGGTGTAAAGCAGTCTGCTCATCTGCCACCTATCACATGTATAAAAAAACATAGCTCGGGTTTGTGATCACCAATCCGCGTTAGGCATGCATGGTGATTAAGCCTATACCAGTTACTCAATGGCCTAAACCCGTCATAGTAGCGATGATTTCTATGATGGCGGGCTTTGCCTTGCAGTGAGACAGATAGGCGGACTATGCTAAATCATCATTACAAAACAAACAAAACTGTTTAATATTTAACACATTATTACAGATATGCATTAAGTTCTGTAATATTTTGTACAAAAGAGAGTATCTTATCTATCTAGGTATGTACAATTTTTGATTGTATAGTAATTTTTTGCAATTTATTCTTAAGTAAATATTGCACTTAAAAAAATCCTCGGATTTATCTATGTATGTACAGTTTTTAAAAATAATTAAAAAAATTACTTACATAAGAATCTTCATTAAGTATTTTCCCAAAAAAAATCCATTTCGCACTGTCCACCACAACGTCACATCTCCTCAGAGTTCAAAATAAACCAATTTATAAATAGTGTTGTCACTGTTTCTATATTTAGTTATCGATGGTCATCGCTCGACATGCGTGCAGGCACTGATAACCGGAGGCTGGCGCAAGCGCAGGACCCGCGATTAATTGGCCGAGTGACGTCGATAATAAGGATGTGACGATATCGATAGTTTAGTTGCTTTTATTTGAAAAAAGTCGATTTGAATTAACATTTCCTTGATAGTATTTTATTCTTCATTGTTAAACTGTTAGTAAGTCAATAAACAAAACTTAATGCTATACCTACCTATACAAATTATGATTCATGATGAAAAAGTCGCCATAATTTACAAGGCAAATACTGTTAGAAAGGGCAATAACACATCAAACATACCAGTAAGCAGGTGAAGACAGCATCCCACACCAAAGCAATCATAATCCAATCGCTACTTCTCAAAGCAATCAAGAACTAGTTATTTGAAAGAAACACAATGAGTTAATTTTGAAGCTTTCAACTAAGTAATAATTGGAATGTATACTTAGTAAAGTATCAGGCTATAAATACAAGTATAACTCTCCAACTGAAGGGCATAGGCCTCCATCATTGAAATTAAGTAATTTCTAACTATGATGGGATAAGGCTTAATAGCCTTATAATACTTTGCTTGCTTAGTTGCCATATTATAACCAATCTGACAACAAACATGAGCTATGCTCGAAAATTTTATTCATTCACATTCTTTTAACATTCACTTTTGGTTCGACCCGGGAATTGTTACCTACCGGTAGATACTAAGACCACTAGACCAACAGGTGTTTACTTAGTATTATTTGTTTTTTAAAATAAGTATATCCCACAAAATTGCAGTTCAAAGATATCGTACATAGGAGACTAACTCATATTTTTTCTGAAACATAATTATTTATTCTATCGATATCGATAAACACAGATGCTTTAAACACACCACTATATGATGCGTAAGTGCATCTCCACACGCGAATCAAATGCGCACACGCACTATTCTTAAACTGAAGGGCTAATTTGAAGCGGGCATTTCGACCGCGTCGGGGTACCTCCCTTTCACACGCGCTGTGCGTGCTTTTGTTAGAATGTGACAGGTATATTCTCATTTGTTACGGGATGACTTCGTTAAATAAACCAGCTGCTCTAACAAAACCAACTCTGTTGGGCAATTGCAGTAAAAATTGCCAAGTCGAGCAAAAAAGCGGCACGGTTTTGGATAATACCAGAAGCTAGATTTTTTATTTTTCTAAATAAGCACAAACACTGCGCTCTCTATACAAAATAATCGAACAAATTGTTTGGCTTTGTATGAAAAGTATTTTTTTTATTTTCGGATAAAAAAAATCCCTTATAATTAGATAACGCGTTATACTATAGAAGGACTAGTGGCCCGCCCTCACTTCGCTTCGGGACCGTAATTCAGAAATGAGGCAATAGATGGCGCTGTGTCCAATTACATCGCGCAAGCGTTTCGTGTTTCCGGTTTACCTATAAGCCTTGTCGTTGTCTATAGATGTTATCTCTTTATAAATAGCATAGAAGAAGATTCAAACAGCTGTTTACTCTTCACTTCGTCACACTACTATACTACTTTACAGTAGGGAACCGGACTAACTTAGTCCAGAAAAAATATGCGTCACATGCAGGTTTCCTCACGATGATTTCCCATACCTACCGCCTGAACTAGTGATTTGTAAGTGACCTAACCATTTTTTTATCCGACTGCCAAAGAAAGTAGGGTAGATACTTAACGTTTTTGTAAGTTTCTGTCTGATTTCGATATTAATTTATGTAAAAGGTTACCTAATAACTCTACGACGCAATGCATATTGAAAACTTAAATGCAAAGTTAGTTCATGAATATTTTGCATTTCAACTGCATACTGGTAAACCCACTGCAATTCACTGCAGAGGGTCGGACGAGCAGCAGATAAACAAACCCAATGGAAAACATTAAATTACTTTCATAGTGATATGGTACCAATGTTAAAATATTTACATATCTAACTGATTACTATCTTAGTGGTGTAGAGACTTACCACACATGTTCCTACAATCTGTCAATATCCCTCAGTCGGTATTGAACGAAACGTAGATAAGTATAAGAAAGAATTGATGTTTGGTACATTTTTAAGAATAAAAAATATTTGTGCACCAAAAATTTTATTTGTGCACCAAAATAATTTTTAACCGAAAATGTTGGTCATTGGTTCTTATTTACCAATATTTCGATATAGTATCAATATTTTTTACTATATCGAGATTAGTCAAATACCCAATTCCAGTTTTGGGTAAGTATAGTGGGTTAGGTTAGGCAAACATGGTAGACAGTTAAATGGCACCCCTTTCTCAAAATAAAAAAGGTTGTTTGCTGTTTACAATTTTAGAAACTACAACTGATTTCACAAACTAAGCTACAAAAGGTGTCTTTTCTACTAAGAATAGACAAAGCTTGTTTTCTACTAGAGTTAACCCCTAATGAATCCTGTACCAGAGTTACGGTAGGTGGTGGCGTCGTGTATCGACCAATTAGGTCGCAGTCACAGCTATTAGAGGGTTAGGTTACTGCACTCTCTGCATTACGAACTGCACCGGGCGTTCACCGAGCCTCATTAGAAGTATTTATTGGAGCCAATGACTAGTCTGTTATGTATTGTTAGCTTTTAATCCGCGATATAAAGTCTCACACAACATCTCATACAATAACCTGACTCCGTACTAGCTAGCACTTGTGTTACAGATATCAGACAACAGAGGAAACACAAATATAATACTTAAATACCTACATATACCTATTATTACACCTAGACACTGAACAACACAAGTGTTTATCACACGAATGTGTGTTCAGTGTGGGGATCCAACCCACGCCCTTTGGCGTAATGAGGCAGGGTCACTACCAAATGCGCCATCCGGTCAGTCAAAATAGGTATACCAATGCAATTTAGCTTTTAACCAGTCTATGTATGTACCATGCGGGACCACCAGATTTTGAACTTTAAGCAGTTATGATAAGGCCGAAAACCAATTAAAAAAAAGGTGTATATATATATAGCTGCCTGGTTAAGGGTTAAGGGGATTTACTAGAGCCAAAGCCGCAGTATATTATAAGTACTGTGACACGTGCAAATAAACACTTACTCCTTGCAAAACAAATAAACATCTTATAATTTGGGTCACTCGAGTCTATTATAGTCTGTTGTTTTAAACCAACATGGCGCCGTGTTTTGGCGCGAAGTCATTTGTGAATCAATTGAATGCTTTAATTCACATGCGACCTACTTTATGCCGAATGAAATGGAATGGCTGTGATTTCAATGTTTACAAACAAGTCAAAATGTCTGATATTCTGTAATAATGACCTAACAAACAAAATTTTTTGCACAAGTCGTTTTAAGACAATCGCGAGAACTTATAATTGGGATCAGTTAAGAGCGCTTGTTCAGTCCAAAAGCGCTGCCAAATGTTTTAATTTATAAATTGCGATCAATTCAAAACATTGAAAGAATAAATCGCTTCGTTAAAAGTACCGGAGAACAGCACTTGTGACTTTTGAAAGTAATTTTTAATATTTTAGTAAAACACTCGTAGCAAATTTGTGATTAAGTGTTAAGTGGTCACTTTTGAGAACTTTTTTTGATCAGAGTTATATGACACAAGATTCAAAGTTGGTACTTAACCAAAAATTTTTTCTTGAAAAGCCTTTAATTCTTTTAAAACTGTTACTTACTTACGTAAATACTTTATATACCTATCTAGAAGTACCTATCTTATGAGATAGGTACTTCTAGATAGGTATATAAATATATAGATAGATATACCTACCGTATGCGGTAGGTATATCTGTAGACATTTACATCCCTTTATCTTTCTTGGAAAGTTCGTTCTAAGTCTACAGAATTCCGAAAATTAGATAGGTTAGGTTAGCCCAAAATCCCGACTTCAAAGTCTTCCCAATTCGGATCTCAGTGTTCAAACCAATAATGAAACCTATTTATAGCAGAAAACAGATTGCAGTCACACGTCTTCGTCCGCCCAATGTAACCGCGCCTTAAGTTTTATTTACGGACCAATACCAATTAAATCTTTGAAACGAAAGGTGTTACAAATGGAAACTTATTTGGACAATATCCTGACAGACGGACGGCTGACAGATTTATTCGGGGTCTTTCATTAAAAAGAAGTGTTTTCCCATTAAGGTTGGCCTAGTAGTTTCGAGGTCACAAGCCCGTATCCCGCCCCTTAGCCCTGGATAAGCCGGGAACAACCTCAGGTGTTTTATTTGGTATGCCTTTTGACCGGCCTCAGAATAGCTGAGGCCCCAGTCATGGGAGAGCCCAACACTACCGTCGGTCTCCCAGCCAGGGGTGTGCATAAGGCGCCGCCGAAAGCCGACGTCGCCTCATTGCACTTCGGACCATTTCACCTGGGTCACCAAAAAAAAACCACAGGGTTGTGAAACTGTGACAAACGTCTGACTTGCCTCTTTCCTCATGGGCGTACTCAGTTTCACCCAATTTAACTTGACCGATGATTTGCCCAAGGTGGCTAACGTGTGTGAGAAATCTTATACTGTAGAACTAAGGTCCATCTACACGATGATTGGTTATTTTTAATTCGAGAAGTCAAACAAAATGTCACTAAACAACCAATGACGTTGAAGTTGGACCTCAGTCAACAGTACGCCAATACGCTACACTAACGGTGTCGTTGACAATTAAGGCAGATTTTATAATCATCAGTGACCCAACAAAAAATAATTATCTACTTATTCAACGTTGTTTTTTTTTCAATGAATCGGGCACTGATGTAGCGAAAAGTCATCACTGTTCGGGTACAGTCGGGCTTATTAAACGTTGCTCTTGACGTTTTTAAACTAATTAGGTCAGATTTGTTCCGTCGCGGAATTTATTTGCATTCTTTGGACCAATCCGTAGTTGTTTAACTGTTTAAACAAGCAATACTGCATTTTTACCTTGATATCCTACTGTACATATAAAGGCGAAAGTTTGTAAGTATGGATGTATGGATGTTTGTTACTCTTTCACGTAAAAACTACTTAATTGATTTGAATGAAACCTTACCACAATATAGCTTATACATCAGAATAACACATAGGCTACAATTTATAAAAATATATTGTGTGGATTGTCCAAAATAAGACGGTAAGTGTCAATAATTAACTCCACGCGTACGAAGTCGCGGGCGGCCGCTAGTAAGTAATTATACGGAAAATTTAAATCGAAATAAATAAATTAAGAATTTTTTTATACTTACGACATACGAGCTGGCGGTCTGTAGCGCTACCATGAGTTTACAGTGACAGAACTCGCTAGCGTCTGCGTAAAAAAAATGTATGAAAAAGTGTACAGCGCCTCTAGCGGTCACTTGAGAAACTAAAATCTGTAGTATCGAGTTACGCGCTAGCTACGTAAACGTACTCGCTAGCGAGTAGCGTTTACGTAGCGCTACAAGTTGACAGTGAAAACTGACATAACGTAAACTATTGCTCTGTCTCTTTCAAATGCATCACAATGAAAGAGACAAAGCGATAGTTACAAATTTGACGTTAGGTATCGAAAAATACCTTTACGATTGTAGTTAAGTAACTCACTTGCCAAATATGGTGTGAAAAGGTGTTTTGATTTTACAAAATATTTAACATATATTGAGTATAATGTCGGAAAAAAGATATCTAGCGTGGAACAATATTGACGGCGGCTGCATTTCAAGATGAACGACACTCACAAGCAAAATTTCAAACTGATATGTACAAGTGGGCTGGACACCCTCTTGAACAGAAATATAGGCTTGATACGGTGGTTTTTGAGGATTTGTGTGATTTCCTGGCGTATTACACAGATTTAACATCCACGCAAAGAATCTCCTAGGAGTCTAAGGTAAGACATATCCTGTATACCTAACCTCAAGGTAGGACATGATACATGGTAGGTATAATCTAATGTTGATTAAAGATTTTTTGGAGATGATCTTTATAAAATACTAGCGGCCGCCCGCGACTTCGTCCGCGTGGAAAAGTAACTTTTTACCCCCCTTTTAACCCCTTATAACCCCCTTTTCGCAATAAAAAGTAGCCTATGTTCTTTCTCAGGGTCTAGATCATTTGCATACCAAATTTCATTTAAATCCGTTCAGTAGTTTTGGCGTGAAAGAGTAACAGATAGACAGACAGACAGAGTTACTTTCGCATTTATAATATTAGTTAGGATAATTATATTATTATATTTTTACTTTCAGGTGGGCATTTTGTTCAAGAGGTATTAGAAAATGAAATCGGCAGTACAGCCACTGACTTATTATTGAGAAGAGCATTAAGCGACCAATTGGCAAGAAGACTAAAAACTCAAGAGAAACAAGATATAAAAAGATATAATATTTGAATATATTAACAAATTACAAAATTATTTAACTATTCTTTATTTTATTTCTAAAATATAATAATGTATTCCTAATTCTAAAAACTGCCCAAATAATTGTTGCCACCGTTCTAGACACCTTATTTCGGCTTCTCTTCGCCTGTTTCTCTCCTGCTCTGTTTCTTGCTGGATATTCCGCTATTCAGTCAGGTCTGACAAAAACCTGCCTTGCTAGATCTGACTGCATCCGTGTACGGGTCCTTCTGGGGATGGGGGATGACGGGTCATGGAAACAGCCTCTACGCTGCCGGTGAGGCGTTAGAGGCAAGGGAGGACTCTGACGAGCTCAGTGCCCTGCTCTGTCGGATGGTAGAGGGGTCCTTGCAGCCGACGCCACGCCACTGCGGCGCACTGGTTCTCATATTTAAAGAGACGTGAGATAGATTAAAACAAGCAACTAAACTTCCAATTTTGCCACTAAAATTCACCTAATAAAGTCTTTCACCCATGCTGTCATCTTAGAATTTATTCTAAGTCTGTCACATTGACAAAAATAATACCAATACAATTTAAAAAACATCATAAACATCAGCTTTACCCACTGCTACAAGACATTTAAAATAAGTCGGATTATCTTAATTTTTTAATTTCGTGGCTGTGGATATCAAGCTTTTTGGGTATATCTATCGAACTCTGTCTTTTGAGTGCAGTTAGAAAGAAACAGCTACATAGGGCGTGATGACAAGCACGTCACTTTCTGCGTAAATAACGCACTCGCTATCGAGTTAACGCTAACGTTTTTAAACCCTACGTACGTGTTCAAACGAAATCTATTTGACGCACGTTTACTCGCTCGCTATCGACTGTAGTAACGTTACGTTACTTTTCGATGCCAACTCATGGTAGCGCTACTGATACGTTGCAGATTCGTTGCCGACCTTTTAGAAAAGAATGTTCAAGATGGTTTTATTTTAAATAATGACCTCTTGTTTATACATATACCTATACCTGTTATAAAAATCTGTGTACTGTATTATATATAGATATTAAAATTTATACAGGAGGGAGGGGGGATTCCTCCCTCCTCAGCTGTTCACTGGATAGAGTGAAAATCTGCGAAATTTTTGTGGCAAAGGTCCAGCCTTTTTCAAGCCGAGAACGCTGCCCTAGATCTACACCAAACTGAACCTTATCTAGTTTATGCGTTTACGTAGAAATTGACTTATAGCTGATGTAGTTTTTGGCGCGCAGCTAAACGGATGTCCGGCCTAACTAAGTTCCGGGATGGCCGCCAAATACCGCGGCCATTGCTAACGGTTCACCCACTCTTGAACCTAATTAATGCACAGTATAGGACGTTGCAGACTTATTGCATAAACTAGTGGCCCGCCCTCACTTCGCTTCGGGACCGTAATTCAGAAATGAACCAATAGATGGCGCTGTGTCCAATTACGTCGTGCAAGCGTTTCGTGTTTTCGGTTTACCTATAAGCCTTGTCGTTGTCTATTGAAGTTATCTCATTATAAATAGTATAGAAGATAAATATCTAATCTTAGCATGTTATTTCCGGATGCAACCAAGCAGTAACTCTGGAGCAGTGGTGTAAATATCTATGCCATCTGAGGGCCTTGGCGATTTCTTCGAATGGGGCTCTCTGGCTTAAGCTTTAGGGTAGCTAAGGGTTTGCGGCTTTCAAGGGGGGGGTTGAGGGTTCAGCTTCTTAGTGGCTCTTCAATAGCTACGCATAGCATGTCAGGCTATTTTCTGAGCAGTGATTTGTAACTACTATGTATAGAGAAGCTAAGCCAAACAAAAAAGTGTCACGAAAGAAGCGGTGGCGGACAGCCGCAGAGGGAGAGGGTGACGTTCCATAATTGTGCGAGTTGTTGTCGGCCAGCAACAACTCAAGGCGCAAAAAACTGGTTGACTGCGCGGCGGTTCTATACGCTAGTAATATTAGTCCAATGATTCTGAGCTTGCGACGTCTTGGGCCCGAGGACACCTTGTCTAAGGGGCTAGTATTTTGTAAACCCTGCCACACTTTAGTTACTTCCCTGCTTTGATGCCCGTGGCGCCTATGCTTGGACCATGATTCAGGATTTGGGCAGTCTAGTAACTACAATAAAAAATGAAAACTATTTTACTCGTGGGCACTCCAGACAGTTTATGGAATAGATATCTTAAATTAACCACAATAGAAAAAAAAATGGTAGAAATCGACCTTCCGAATAAGCGGTAGATTACAAAATTTTACATTCATAAATGTTCTGTAAAGGACTTAAACTAAAAAAAAAAGTTTGTTGGCGTTGCTAATAATGCACGATGCGCAGCCTTAAAGTTGGTTCACGGCGTTGCATAGTACTGTGGCGAGATTAGTATGAAACTGCGGCGAATTAGTATGGAGTGGCGGCAACACGCGCTAACCACATCCGATTTGATGAGTGATATACTCAGTGAAATATTCGAATAAAACTGATTTGCCAACTCTGTACTTGACGCGGGAACTAAGTACTAGGTAATCGACGGCTGATTAAGGTAAAAGCACCTATTACGGAGGTATTTCGCAACATTTGAAAGTAAAGAACAAAAATAAGCATTTGTTAGTATTTATAAAGGTTTAAATAAGTTCTATCGTTAAAAGTGGAATTTATATTTTGTATTGCTGTTGAGACTGTGTCTCTTTTCATGATATTTCTTATTTTAAAAAAATATTTAAATAGTCGGGTCGATTTTCCCTAATACGGAGGTAAAATTTGGGTCTGGTCCTATTACTGCGGTAGACGGCTCCTAATACGGAGTGTCAAAAATATATTCATTATAGTTCCGTACAAATAAATATATTTAATAATATTCATGTGTTTAGTAACGTTATTGGTAAGTTTTTCATATATTGATCATTGATATTATTACATTACCAATGGTAAATTAATTAATTATATTTCATCATCATCAGCAACCCACGCTCTTCCACGGCTGGACTTAGGTCTCCCCCAATCCACGCCACCGCTCCCAATTTTCGGCCACTCTCATACAGCTCGCTCCAGCCAGCCTTCGAATGTCGTCATCCCATCTTGTACCAGGGCGTCCAACACTACGTTTACCGAGTCGCAGTCTCCACTCAAGGACTTTATGGCTCCAACAGTTGTCAGTTCTGCGGACAATGTGACCAGCGCACTGCCACTTCAGTTTGCTAATTCGGTGGGCTATGTCGGTGACTCTGGTTCTCTGTCGGATTACATCATTTCTGATGCGGTCCTTCAAAGATACTCCGAGCATAGCCCTTTCCATAGCTCTTTGAGCGACTTTGAACCGGTGGATTAGTCCAGCCATGAGTGTCCACGTCTCGGCACCGTAAGTCATGACCGGAAGGACGCACTGATCGAAGACTTTCGACTTAAGACGTTGAGGGATGGGTGACGAGAAGACTTGACGAAGCTTATCAAATGCTGCCCAGCCTAGCTGAATTCTTCTATTGGCTTCTCTCTCGAAGTTGTTTCTGCCTAATTGGAGCGTTTGTCCTAGATAGACATATTCCTGGACAACTTCAAGAGGTACTCCATTAACAGCGACCGGTCCCGGATTAACGAGCTTGTTGAACATGACCTTGGTTTTATCCGAGATCATCCGAAGACCGATGTGTTTGGAAGATTCAGCCAGGCTGCTCACCATCTCCTGTAGGTCCTGTAAGGTTTACGCCAAGATTACGATGTCGTCTGCGAATCGTTGGTGTGACATGTAGTCGCCATTAATATTGATTCCGCGCTCTTTCCAGTTTAGCGTTGTGCACATGTCCTGCAGCGCAGCGGAGAAGAGTTTCGGAGATATAACATCTCCTTGTCTCTCACCACGACGCAGCAGGACAGGCTCGGTTTGGCCATTTTGGATTACTACGGACATATTAGCGACATCATACAGATACTTCAACAACTCGATATATCGCTTATCGACTTGGCACCTCTGCAAGGCCTCGAGAACAGTGGACAAGAGGCTCTGAATAAGTCCATCTCCTAGCTGTTAAGACGTGACCTCCGAAGCTCCAATACACTCAAAATACAGAGAGCAATTGAGCAGAACCGGGGGTCCAAAGTCTTCGTACAAAAGCTTGGAAGGAGCCACCTGTCGAAGTTGACCAAAACAAATGGAGAAGTCATCACGTCAAAGCCAGATATTCTTTCAGAAGTTTACACGTTTTATAGCCAGTTATACTCGTCGCACTCACCCTACCCTATGCCGGATGAGAAGGATTCAAGAGCCACATTAACCCGCCATGCGACGGAGGATCTACCCGACATCAGCTTGGAGGAGATCGAGGCAGCTTTTGGGCAACTTAAACATGGAAAAGGCCCAGACGAAGACGGCGTCACAACCGAGCTTCTAAAAGCTGCCAGCAAGCCGGTGCTGAAGGAACTTCGGCGTATATTTAACTCGGTTCTTTTCTCCGGGAGAACTCCTAGGGCGTGGCAGCGGAGCTTGGTCGTATTGTTCTTCAAGAATGGCAACAAAACCTTACTGAAGAACTATCGAACAATTTCACTCTTAAATCACGTCTATAAATTCCGAGGGTTCCGACGGAGTTATAGCACCATAGACTATATCTAAACAGTGAGACAGGTTATACAGGAGACCAAAGAGTATAACCAGCCCCTGTGCATGGCGTTTGTGGACTATGAAAAACCTTTTGACTCCGTCGAGACCTGGTCTGTTCTCGAGGCCTTGCAGAGGTGCCAAGTCGATTGGCGATATATCGAGGTGTTGAGGTGTCTGTATGACGCCGCTAATATGTCCGTAGTAATCCAAAATGGCCAAACCAAGCCTGTCCTGCTGCGACGTGGTGTGAGACAAGGAGATGTTATATCTCCGAAACTCTTCTCCGCTGTGCTGCTGGACATGTTTGAAACGCTAAACTGGAAAGAGCGCGGAATCAACGTTAATAGCGAGTAGGTACATGTCACACCTACGATTCGCAGACGACATCGTCATCCTGACGGAAACCCTACCTGACCTTCAGGAGATGGTGAGCAGCCTGGCTGACTCTTCCAAACACATCGATCTTCGGATGAACTTGGATAAAACCAAGGTCATGTTCAACGAGCTGGTTGATCCGGGACCGGTCGCTGATAATGAATCGAAGTTGTTCAGAAATATGTCTATCTAGGTCCTAGATGGTCCTAGATTCTAGGACAAACGCTCCAATTAGGCAGAAACAACTTCGAGAGAGAAGCCAATACAAGAATTCTGCTAGGCTGGGCAGCATTTGGTAAGCTTCGTCAAGTCTTCTCGTCACCCATCCCTAAAAGTCTTAAGTCGAAAGTCTTCGACCAGTGTGTCCTCCCGATTATGACTTACGGTGCCGAGACGTGGACACTCACGGCTGGACTAATTCACCGGTTTAGGTCACCGACATAGCCCACCGAATTAGCAAACTGAAGTGGCAGTGGGCTGGTCACATTAGCCGCAGAACTGACAACCGTTGGAGCCGTAAAGTCCTTGAGTGGAGACCGCGACTCGGTAAGCGTAGTGTTGGGCGCCCTGCGACAAGATGGGATGATGACATTCGAAGGCTGGCTGGTGTGAGCTGGATGAGAGTGGCCGAAAATCGGTAGCGGTGGCGTGCATTAGGGGAGACCAATGTCCAGCAGTGGTCGAGTGTGGGTTGCTGATGATGAAATTATAACACATTTGATTTCTGCTGGTTTTATGCCCATTTTAACCACGATCCTTTAAAAGTTTTCATTGCTTTTGTTTTACGGAACCCTATAAAATTGTAATTGTATATTATACTAGCGGCCGACCGCAACTCCGTCCGCGTCGGTGCGGACACATAGTGTTATACTAATATAGCTTAAAACCTTCTTTGACTTATGGACTATGAGATTAGCGCGTTCAAACAAACAAATAGATTTTTTATAAGTATAGATGAATAGCGCCGTAATAGGACATCTCAGAACCCTGACATGGAGTTACTTGGAAATAGTACCGCCGTAATAGGAAAACTACTTGTGATATTAAACTTAAACTTAAACTCTTATTTAGCAGCTGCTACCTCGCGCACCACGCCCCAAAAACGTTGTTTCTTCTGCGGGAGCCGGAATATACATCAAAGAGTAAAATGCCCCGCTTTTAACGCAATCTGTCAAAAATGCTCGAAAAGAGGTCATTTTGCAAGCGTTTGCAGAAGTACAGGAACTGCTAATGCATTGGATACTGTCGAGAATACTTTTATCAATCATGGAGATGGATCTGTCTACTCTTCCTGCATCTCTGCGGCATCGCCTATAGGCCTCCAAAAGGCAATCGCTCCTGTCTTTGTCAATGACTTGCGAGCTGACGCCTTAATAGACACCGGCAGTTCGGTAAGCTTCATAAACAAGGAACTCTCTGAAAATATGGGGCTAAAACTAAAGCCTTGCAAGAAAGCTATAACTCTAGCATCTCTCAATCACATTTCATTCGTCGAAGGAGTTTGTTTTGCATCAATTAAACTAAACAACCATACATACAAGAGCACTCCCTTACTTGTCGTACCACGCTTATGCGCTGATCTGATTATTGGCCATGACTTACTGAAGAACCACAAGACTTTAGAATTCAAATTTGGAGGACCGCGAGAGACATTGCAAATTTGTGTCATGGAAGCTTCGGTCCCTCCTGCGCAGTTATTCACAAACCTATCTCCCGAAACGAAACCCATCCAAATCAAATCCAGAAGACACTCTCAAGAAGATGAGCGCCTTATTCGGGATGAGGTTCAATCTCTGCTAGGGGATGGAGTTATACGACCGAGCTCATCGCCTTGGCGTGCTCAAGTTCTCATTGCAGGGGGTACTACTCATAGGAAAAGGATGGTGGTGGACTATTCCCAAACAATAAATAGGTTCACCGAACTAGACGCATTTCCGTTACCAAACATAGAAACTATAGTCTCCAATGTTTCTAAATATAAAGTTTTTAGCCAAATCGATCTCAAATCAGCATATCACCAGGTGCCAATTCCTGAAAAGGATAGAAAATTCACCGCTTTTGAAGCTTGCGGAGACTTGTACGAATTTACTAGAATTCCGTTCGGAGTAACTAACGGAGTAGCGGCTTTCCAAAGAACACTACAGTATATAATCAATTCCGAAAAACTGAAGGGAACATTCGCGTATTTAGATGATGTAACTGTCTGCGGTAAAAATAAGAAAGAGCATGACGAAAATTTGGACAAATTTATGAAAGCTGTGGAGAAATACAAACTTACACTAAACAAACAGAAATGTGTCTTCGCGTCAGAAAGCATTAACTTATTGGGCTACACTGTCCATAATAATGAAATCAAACCTGACAAAAGTCGTCTAGAGCCACTGCTACGACTGCCCTTCCCGGAGGACCAATCATCGCTGAAAAGAGCCCTTGGCATGTTTGCTCATTATTCAAAATGGATCCGTAACTTCTCTGAGAAGATCAAACCTTTAGTTTCTTCGACACTTCCTTTGAACGAAGAAGCTAAGAAATGTTTTGAATCTTTAAAGCATGACATCTCTGAAGCCTCACTTATGGCTATTAAAGAAAACGAAATATTCACTGTCGAAACAGATGCGTCCGAGTCTGCAATCGCGGCTATTTTGTCACAGAATGAACGCCCAGTTGCATTTTTTTCTAGATCCTTATCTGATTCTGAACGCCGCCACTCTTCCATTGAAAAAGAAGCTGCAGCTATTGTGGAAGCTTTAAGGAAATGGAGGCATTACTTACTAGGCAGAAGTTTTTTACTTATTACTGATCAAAAATCTGTAGCTTTCATGTTTAATCAGCAACAAAGCAGCAAAGTTAAAAACGAGAAAATAGAAAGGTGGAGGCTTGAACTTTCTTCATACAAATATGATATCATAATATCGTCCAGGGAAAGAAAACACTGTAGCAGACGCGTTGTCCAGAGTGTGCCTCTTCCTAAGCACGAATAAACTCTACGAGTTGCATAATAACCTTTGTCATCCTGGCGTCACAAGAATGGCTCATTGGGTACGCTCCAAGAACCTTCCCTATTCTTTGGATGAAATTAAGAAAATGACGGCGACTTGCCGAGTTTGTGCTGAAATTAAACCACGATTTATCCGAGCGCAAGGAGTTCTAATCAAAGCAATGGCACCGTTCGAAAGACTTAACATTGATTTTAAAGGTCCTATACCTTCGAAAACGTCAAACAAGTATGTATTGACCATAATAGACGAATACTCGAGATTCCCATTTGCTTATCCCTGCAAAGACTTAAGTGCTGCTACCGTTGTACGTTGCTTGAAGGACTTATTCCATACCTTCGGCTTTCCTCTATACATTCACTCAGACAGAGGTACTGCATTTATGTCCGAAGAATTGCGGGGGTACCTAGTCAGCGTCGGCGTAGCTACCAGTAGGACAACACCTTACAATCCACAAGGTAATGGACAAGTGGAACGACTGAATGGTACGCTGTGGCGCGCAATACAACTACGGCTTAAATCTCATAACTTTGAAGTTGATGATTGGGAAAAAGTGTTAGGTGTTGCGTTACATAGTATACGCTCTCTTCTTTGCACGTCTACTAATGAGACGCCCCATGAGAGAGTATTTAAGCATCCTCATCGGTCAGTCACCGGCGAATCAGTTCCGACTTGGCTGATGACTCCTGGGCCGATATTGCTCCAAAAACACGTGAGGACGTCTAAATATGACCCGCTTGTTGAAGAAGTTGACTTGATTCAAGGGAACCCGGCTTACTCTCTCGTGCGATACCCAGATGGAAGGAGGGCGACCGTTTCAAACAGACATCTAGCGCCGTTCCCCGCGCCTGAAGAGGATGATGACGATCCCACTGATGAGACAGCGCGGGAAGAAAGCACAGAGACTGAAGAAATTCCTTCAGAGGAATCGTTTCCTTCAGAGGAATCGTCATGTGATACCGGGGAACAGACCAGTTATGGCGAAAGCGCTCGCCCAACACGCGTAAGACGCGAGCCTGTTCGGTTCGCCGATTTTGTTCCTCATTAGGAAGCCCGGAGGGAAGAAATTAATCTCACGGGGGGTGAATGTGATATAATCTGTATCAGTGAAGTTGTCACGATTGTCATGTCACATACGTACTACCCGTGCGGATAAACGCTGGGATTAGAAATGGCGGCGCAACTATTCACCTCTCGCTCACACACTATTTGCATCTATACTCGCACACGTGGGTACAGACTGACAAAAAAAAAAGCTGCGTTTTAATAAAAATTTGTGAGCTAGTTTTTCCGTGGTTCTGAACCTTTCGTTAGTCTTGTCATTTTTGTTAGAAAGGTACGTTATTCCTCATTACTATAGGCTATGTATGTACCACGGGTGAAGCCAGGGCGGACCGCTAATAAATGTATATTTTTGTAAGAACAAATTCGTTTATAAATGCGATAATTACAAATTATTATTTGTTTATAAACAATTTCTTTTTAGGAATAAAGAATTTATCGCAATCTGAATTAATTTCATAGATTTTTTACATAAATACAGTAAAAAATACTACTTACAAAATAATAAAACCTATAAAACATACTTATATATTATTTGAATTAATAAAATAACAAAACATTTTCAATGCTAACGATATTTCCTACGATTTTTCAGTTTACTTATATTAAATTATAATTTTACGTAACTTAGTATGCTGACGGTACCGACTCGTCGGTCCGCCATTTCTAATCCCAGCGTTTATCCGCACGGGTAGTAGTCGAAAATTTAGTTTATTAAAAGATATTTATTCCAGTTAATAATTGCTATTTTCCTCTCACTACTCATGTTATAATAATCCTAATTCTGACCCATAAATATTTCGATAAACAAAATAATAAAAATTCCTAAACAAACATTAACAGTTTTTGGGCGCAGATTTGTAAAACTCAAATGAAAATTGATACAAAATAAATGTTTTGTGATAAATTAAAATACACCTTCCCATTTTACCTCGTCTAAGAAACTAACATTTTGTACTTGACAGTTTTCATATTTAATTAGCTTTCTAATTAAGAACACATACCACAGAATATGGTTTCTAAATAATATGATTAATAATTATTTCAACTTAACTTGAAACTAATTCAATAAGTTTATAAATTGAAAGTTATGAACAATTAAAAATACCCAGTACTTTTCCTATTTCGGAGGCATACCACCGTATTAGGATTAATCTACAAAATGTGTATCCTATCACGGCGGTATTTTGTTTTTGATTTTTTCGGTAAAAAATGACTTACAAATATAAATAACTTATTTAAATAGCGAGTGTTATAACAGGAAAATGATATAAATAACAAATGAACGAACTCTAACAGCATCTTTATACGAAAAACTTAGTTTCAAAATATTTGTGTACTTACTTTTGTTGTTCCGCGTTTGTATGGACACACCGCTCACGTCGATGGCGTTAAACAAACTAATTGATATTGTTGTGTTGTCTATGTGCTATACTTGCAAACGTCAGTTAAATTATAAAGTAATAGATTTAGAATAAATAGGTTCAGTTTTGATGTACCTACACTGAATAAAACGGAAATAAAACGCGAAAATAGAAATACCACCGTAATAGGAAGCGATTTTGACTACCGCCGTATTAGGTGACTTTACCTTAATGATCTGATCATGAGCTAGATTTCAATTAAGTAGCCAACGTTTTACTGGACGTGTATGGCGACCCAGTCTGTGCGTGTCTCTACTTTCTTCCACTGGATGTTTCCCGTTGTCCCGACGGCTACGACGCCTACGACTGAAGGTGCCTATACCTAAGATGCCGGCAACTTATCGACCTAAACTTGAAAGTCTTCATGGGCAGCAGTGATTTTAACATGTTCGGTTGTCACCTCTCTAGTGATAAAAAAATGTGACTTCCATGTCACCCGATTATAAACTTTGCATTAAGGGGGCAAGAATTTGATACTATCAGACGATCGAAACAGCACGCGTAGGTAGCCGCGGAGACAGCTCAGGTACTTTCGTATGTTTATGTAGCTAGTCTTTCAGTTTGCCGCCATCAATACCTTGAGCAAACGGCCGCCCGTCGCGATAATTGTAACAAATCGCCGGGAACGTTATTGCGGCACCTGACGTATTCGCGACGTGACCCGATCCGATACATCCCACCAAAGCCTACTCATTTCCTTGTTTATTTAATCAAAGGTACCTTCTAGCTATGGTACCTGAGCTTGCACCATCGGATTTAACAAATCGATGTGCGTATTTCTACGGTGGTAAAGGAAAAGAAAACAGCTGTCATCCATCAAACCAGAAAGCATACCCAACAGGTCCTCCCCTATTAGGCTACCTATAGTTAATTAACTTTCTTCTAAATATTAGAAAGGTCCTTGAGTGCAGGCCGCGTGCAGGAGGCGCAGCCGTGGCAGGCCTCCCACCAGGTGGACCGACGATCTAGTGAAGGTCGCGGTAGTCCCTTGGATGCGGGAGTTCCCTTTCCGTTCAGTGAACAAGTTCCACAGTTCCCTTTCGTATCCCTTGGCATCGCAATATTTAAGACTTGGTTGCAAAACTAATAATTGTAGTCCATTCATGAATAATTAACTCTGTCCCTCCAATTTTCTTACAACACGTAATGTTTCTTTAAACCAGGCAGTTAAGAAGTCGCGGTAGCTTAGTTTGTAATTAACTGTGGCGCGTGTCTACGCATAAACAAGAATAAACTGCCCAGAGACAATCCATCATGGCTGACTGACAGCTGTCAGTTTTTGGCGCGAAAGGACTCCTAATCAGATGAGCAGCGACGGGACCTAAGTTTTGTAATGTTATGCAAATTGGACTGTTTAATAGTTCACAGAATAAAGATAGATATGTCATGGGAAACTTTTGCAATTTCAAGAAACAGAGTTTGTAGGGAAAGTCTTGCCAAATCCTGTATAAGTACAGAATTAAAGATTGCAGGGAAAAGCTGCAGTATTTACCTACCTATCCAAAGATACTATTACGAAAGATATTGTTTTAAAAAAATGTTTTCTCTATTTAAGATACCATAGACCGTAACATAAAATGTAATAAAAAAATCTGTATTTTTTCAATCGATTTTCATCTTTATGCCAAACACATTTAGTTCAAAATCAATCGAGAATAAAGTAACTCAATGTAATGTACTAAATGGCTGTCTAAATATACAAAGAGACAGACAACTTGACGCCTTTTGGGTTATTTACTAAAATCTGTCAAATGTTTTTATACGATTCTCACTATAATGTTGTTTAACAAGAAAAAATACATTTCAAGAAATTAGTACAATTCGAACAGTGTGATACCACAGAATACCACAGAAGACCGGTATAGGGTGTATACCGGTACGCTTTCGTTAAGTAAATAAGGGTACCGGAGGTCCATTCGGAAAGGAAAATATTGGCATCGCATTGACTGCACTAAGTTCTGTGTCTATGAGCGGGGGTATGTACGAGTTATAGGTTATTTATGTGATCCGTTTGCTCGACTATCATCAATCTCAGACACACAAACTCTAAATTGCCCTCCACAAACACATCCTGACTGAATCAATCTTTCAGTTGGTCTAACACATGAACTTTGAAACAATACTTTCAATTTGAAACCACGCAATAGAAACTCGATCATTGCAACTAACCGCTAAGGTATAATATTAATACAATATTGGGTGAAATCAATCCTGTATATTTCCTTCGGGACCTTTATACTCGACAAATTAATTACAAATAGAATGGTAGTGACTTTGGGATTGTGAGGTTGAACCTCTAGGGAAAACGGTCGGTCGTTGCAATTCAAAGGTTTTAGAATTTAAACCTAATTTTCCATGTGTTAGGTGGCAGACGAGCAGACGGATCACCTGATGGGAAGCGATTGCCGCTGCCCATAGACACCTGCAACACCAGTAGAGTCATAAGTGCGCGTCAACCTTTAACCCCGCTATAGGAGCTATTGGGTCTCCGATCCAGCGCAGGCGCTGCTTCACGCTGGTCTTCTGTGAGGCTATGGTATCGCTCCGGTCGAGCCAGCCCATCCATGTCGAAGCGTGACTCTCCCACGATAAAAAATGTATCTTTGTTCGCGTTAAACTTAGAAACTAACTGAATTAATTTTAATGTACCTACTTTTTTATTGTATGGCTATGAGGCCTAAAACAATCTTTTAGTGGCAAACCACCAACGCGAGCGGAACTGGGGGCGTCCACTAGGTATGATCATAAAGTATTTGGATATTAATCTATCGACTGGTTCAGTCCGCATTTCACGGCTGACTGCTGATAATAATTTGAATGGGGATTTCAAATTATTTGAACAAAAACCAATCCTTTTCAAACATTATTTAGACCCTTAAAGCTAACGGCTAACGTGAAATCACTGATTGGCCGGATGGAGCATTTGATAGTGACCCTGCCTCATAAGCCAAATGTCGTGAGCTCGAACCCATGTGTTCCTGTGACAAACACTTGTGTTTGCCAAATTTTCTCGATTTTCTCAATTAATACAAGTTTTTCGGGCAAATTGGAATTAACATACCAAAAATGCAGAAATACATCACACAACGCCACGTTTGGTCTAGTGGTTTAAGTATCGGTCCGTGATCTCGGGGTCCCGGGTTTGATTCCTGGGACGAGCAAAATATTCCGAAATTTTCGAACATAGCTCAGGTTTATGATCACCAATCCGCATTAGGCAAGCGTGATGATTAAGCCGAAACCCATCATAGTGATAACTTGATTTCTATGATGGAGGCATTTGCCCTGCAGTGGGACAGATATAGGCTGATAAGTACTTTACTTTACATCATGCTGTGATTTTAGCCTCTTTTTTGAGCTAATTCTTCGGGACAATATTTTTGGTAAGTTTGAACGCTAAGATAATTTTGGTCACCATTTAGCGGACTTTACGCCCACGATAGCCGTCATGAAGTGCGTGCTCGGATTCCAATACCCACTCATTTTATTAGTTTCAAAAGTATTTAGCGAACAAAATGGCCGATTATAGGTACAAGTGAATGTCGCCACCCATTGCGTGTGACAGACAGACACTACGAGGCTGTCAGTTACTAGGTACTTTATTGATTAATTACGCGCGTGTTTTGCAACTAATTAAAATTTAATTCGTGTTCGGTGCTAATTGGACGCTTTTACATGTAGAAGATGGCGGGTTGAAGTTGTTTTATCCACACGAAATACTTGTATCTCATTTGGTTGATAACTACGACCATGATATTTGGCAACATGTAGGTATCATCGATAAACGATCTCTTTCATCTTTTTTTTTATGTGATACTCGTAGGTAGCTGACGAGCAAACGGATCACCTTTTGGTAAGCGTTATCCTCAGAGCTACAATTATCCTACTATACTATTATAAAGGCGAAAGTTTGTAAGTATGGATGTATGGATGTTTGTTACTCTTTCACGTAAAAACTACTGAATGGATTTGAATGAAACTTTACCACAATATAGCTTATACATCAGAATAACACATAGGCTACAATTTATAAAAATATATTGTGTGGATTGTCCAAAATATGACGGTAAGTGTCAATAATTAACTCCACGCGTACGAAGTCGCGGGCGGGCGCTAGTTACAAATAAGCGACTGCCATCTGATCGTCGCAGCGAACCAGACCAACTGAATCATGTTTAAACGTTTTAGAAACTAAGTATACGAAACGTGCAGATTTCCTTACGATGGTTGGTGATATCGGCGTCCTGAGTTCGATTCCCGGGTCGAGCAAAAAGTATGTTTCGAAATTTTTGCCCGTAGTGCGAGTTTGTGATCACAAATCCGCATTAGGCAAGCGTGGTGATTAAGCCTAATCTCATCATAGTAGTGATGATTTCTATGATAAACGCCTTTGCCCTGCAGTGGGACGGTATAAGTAATTATACTGATACTTTACTTTTAAGCAGTCAAGTGCAAACTCTTTAAAATAACGCGGAAAATCCAATCCAGTGTTGCCAGTCCCACCGTAATGCTATATTAAAATAACGGCCAATTTGCCACAAAGGAGTTCACTCAGACTCAAATTTCAGCTTCTCACCTATGTAATTGGGTAATTTCCTGCTATTTACGGGTAATATTCAACTGAAAACGTTATTTTCACGTAGAAAAAAGTCCTTTGAAAATTTTTGCTTTTTTATAATGAGATACTTAAGTTTTTGAATAACAGCAGTTTTAGCATTGATGGAAGTTTTTAAAATTTTATTGAAGCAATTATTATGAACTCTAGAAAGCTGGTTGGTGTCTGTTGTTTTTTTACGAATGATTGCCGACGATTAAACTTGGTGATAAGTATTTTGTTGTGAAACTTCAAAATTATAGGTAGGTAAGTAGGTAGGTAGGAACCTAATGCAGGTAAGTAGGTACTTAGGTAACTAGTAATATATTTTCCGTATTTTTTTAATATAAAGTGGCAAATGAGCAGACTTACGACTGTATCCAACCTGCATTGACACTGTTTCGCGATTCATACGCAGAAAGTAACACAATAAAGGGCTTTGATCAATTTTACCGCAAAAAGTAACCTAGAAAAAATCATGCCCTAAAAATTACCCTTCCTCACAATTTCTACCCAAAAAAAAGTTAAGTAAATATTTTTTAACATATTGTCTCACTGCAGGGAAAAGACCTCCATCATAGAAATCAAGGCATCGCCACGCTTGATCAAAATCCCGAGCTTTCGAAAGATTCAAAACATACTTTTTGCTCGACCCGGGAATCAAACTCCGAGATCCTTAACCACTAGAACTTTCACCCTAAATACAGGGTATATTTATAGCCGAGAATTGTGTGCACTATGTTAAATTAACAGCCACTGTGTTAGTCCTAGTTAGAGGACGGATTTTGGGAACATGTCCGTGCTAATTAGATTTCGTTTCATGGAAATTTAATACTATTCGGTTAGAAAATACTGCGGCTGTGGGTCTGTGGAACAATGAATACGATAGAATGGTGGTTGTCACAGTGGTTGTGGCGTTGGTAAACTTAAGGAACGTTTTTTTGCTGTCTCAGGTCTGGGTGTGCTGAAAAACGGCAATGTATCTACTATAATAGTACGGTTAATATTATAGTTTGACGGCTTCGATGTTCGCCCTAAGCGCGAAAAGGCTCGGTTTCGATTCCCGGTCCAGTCAGTTTAGGAAAATATATTTTCTAAGTTGTCTTGGGTGTGAGTGTTTTGGGTTGACGCCCCTAATAAATTATCGGTACCTACTCATAGTACAGGGGTTGCCATAGTTTGGGACCAGGTTGATTGGTGTGTCTGGCGCACTTATTTATTTATTAGTACAGAGGCTGCTCTAGTTTGAGAGAATGGCGAAACAAGATACTTAGTACCTAAGAAGTAATACTATCTATCCTCTTTATCAAGAGGAAAAACACTCGAGCGATGCAATTGACATTCAGCGTCATCTATTAGTACAAATTTTGAACAAATGCTGGTATTGCTAGTGTCTATAGGTGACGGCAATCGCGTACCATCAGATGATCCGTCTTTTTGTTTGCCACTTATCACATAAAAAAGTGACATAACTTAAATGTATGTGTTTTCTATGTTTTATAAGTACCTATGTATTTACAAAAGAAAAGTATTATACGTATTTGTAATTCCACTGTTGGTTCTGACATCTGTAACACAGGTGCTTGAGCTACCTATTCCAGAGTCAGATCAATGTATGGGATGTAGTGAAATATTATATCTATACATACATATAATAAAAATGTAAAAAAGCTGTGTCTGTACATTGAAGATATTTATCTCAAAATAACTTAGGACGACTAAAAAACAGTAACAGAACATGAATCAATGATTTTTAAAATTTTTGTCTGTCTGTTTGTCTGTTTGTCTGTTTGTCTGTTTGTTCGCGCTAATCTCGGAAACTACTGAACCGATTCGAATGAAACTTTTTTTATTGTATAGCTATAACATCAGGGCAACTTATAGGATATATTTTATTTTGAAGACCAGGCTCCTTGATGTAGAACCACAACAGCCCAGCTAAACTATAAGAGGTAGGTCAATGGCATCTTAACAACAGTTGTTCAGATTGATGAGCATTTTATGATGCCATGAAAAAATCAAAGATCATGGAACACCTGGTGAAGAACTCTAAGAGCCCCGCTACACCGTAACAAATATGGAATGAAATGGAATGCAAAATTGTCAAATGTGATGAGCATTTTTGGATGAGATCCGATAAGAAAGGATATTTCGAACTTAAAGGGGGTTCCAAGTTAGGTGATGGGACTACGTGATTCCTTGGCCCAATATACTATTTAAATAATCATTTTTAAGTCAAGAGTCATAAAGTTCACGCAAACGAAGTTGCGGGCGGCCACTAGTTATATTATAAATCCCGTTCGGAAAGCGTTTTTTATCTACTAAGCTACTAATTCCTCTTAACTCTACCTAAAATAATGTTTGGCTGTAATGGTAAGTTACGTTATCTAAGCCTAACTTGTAAATTAGAGGCTCCCCGCGGGACCGCTTGGCCCGTATTTTCTTTAGTATGTAATTTAATCTTGATTAAGCTGACGTGCGTATGTGATATTTATCGTCTACGTTTTCCTCAAAATAAACTACTAACTTGAAAACAAAATTGATTGACGTACAGTCAACAGCAAAAGTAGATCAAAATCAGACAATTATGTGATCTATTACCCTAGGTGGCAGACGAGCAGACGAATCACCTGATGGTAAGCGATTACCGCCGCTGTTGTTAACAATTTATTGTTAACAATTTTCTGAGCTTATATTCTGTTCTGTGTATTTCATGAAAATAAGTAGGTACACTACGATGTAGGTTAATGATTATAAGATAAAAATAGAAAAAAAAAAAAAATGCGCTAGACAATCACGCCAATCAACCAGGTCTCAAAGTTAATAATTTATTCTGGTGGAAAATAAAAACAATTTAATTTTTAAAGTGCCCAAGTTTACATTAAGTACCAGTGACGATAATTAATTAGGAGCATCAACCCAGAACCAAAAACTTAGAAAATGTAGTTTCCTAAATTGACTTGACCGGAAATCGAACCCGGGACCATTCGCGCTTCGGGCGACCTTAGCCACTACACCATCAAGGCCGTCAAAGATTACTTCAAGTGTTTCTCTTCCAAACACCTGTTGCTTCAAGTATTTGACAACAATTTATATCTCCCAAAGTTGTAGCCAGTTATTCCACACGCGTCGTCCCTGCCCCTAACCACAAAATAATTACACACAGAAAGTAGGCTGCAACCTAGGAGCTAAAAACGTGTCATGTACTCACACATGCGCACTAACGGGGAAATACGCCTTTTCGACCACATTCATCCTAGCCTATGACTTAAGATTGTCGAACTGTCGAGGTCTGTGGTAGAGGCAGCGCGCTTATGTACTCATGCTAGGGATCAACCCTAGCATATGTCAACGAACTCTTCTAAATTCAAAATCAGGCTGAGTCTACCTTCTGTGTGTAATTATTTTGTGCCCTAACTTCTGATTTACCTCAGCGTGGGAAATGCGAAAGTAAGAGTAAGGTAAATGTACCAGTCCTTGATAGTGTCCTAGAAGTTGATAAATTTTACTTTAACTCATTATAATAAGAATTCCTCCACATGCATTAACGAAACATTAAATAATTATAGTAGTAGCGACATCTCTTCATCCAACCAAAATATACTTTCACTGTGATTGGCTGTCAAACATTGCCATTTTGATTTTTATTACAAAGTGTCATCAGTGCAGTCGCCGCGCAATGTTTATGTTAACGAATTTGTTAAGGATCCTACTTGTTTCGATCGCTGTTACTCAAAATTGAAGCTTGTAAAGTGGTAAGTAATTATATTATTATATTGAGAATAGTATAAACTATCAAAAAAGTTTTGATTTTTAACAGATTTTTTAATAATTTAACGTAATATAAGGGTATCAAATACTAGTTCAACAAACTACTTATTTCTAGTAGTTGATACAACTATCATCTACTAGGTATATTCCCATCTGCTCGATTCGGTCGATTTTATACACTGTTACAATTGCATTAAGGTTTAACTATCCCAATTTCTAATATAGCGTTTCTATGTGGCCTCTACCTAGTCGTTGATAGGGGTATCAATTACTGGAGCATAACATATCAAATACTGGAACAAAAGTAAAATTGCTTTTTTTGTGCAGGTACTTATTAAACGAAATTCGGTAAAAATGCCTCCAATTAAGGGCAAAATGCTTAGTTATTCTGAAGATGATTATGATGAAAGCATATAATGAGGTAAAATCATGGAAACCCTCAGGTGGTTAGTACAGAGGATCTGAATAGCGATGATTCTAACGATTACAATATTTTTTATGTTTGGTTTACTTATGTTCTTGTATAAACATTTAAGATGTTCAGCTATACAATTATTTTTATTTTGATTTTACGTAATTTTAGAAGTTTTGTAAAATTATTTTGTTTTTTTTTTGTAAACGGTATACTTATCAAGTACTGGGTCAGTAGCTTGAAAAAGTCATAGTCAACTACTAGGACAATTGAAAATTTGCATATCAATTACTAGTACATTTTTAGACCTCTCGGCAAAAATCTATATTAAAATAAATAACACTAATATTCTGCACTTAAGTGCAATTTAAGAGAAATGAAAGTCTGATTGATATTTGTTCCTTACTTTGAAAATTCTAACTAAAATAAATACTTTGCTATGAATGAAAATGTGTTTTTTCTTCACTATAATATCAACTACTGGTACATTTACCTTAGTATAATAAAGTTACAGTTTTTGTTAGCTATCCTACCTCTAGTGTTCAGTGTT
>JABMDO010000507.1:0-28817 GCA_014851415.1 Cnaphalocrocis medinalis
TACAAAAAGATACGAAAATACCCCACGAATTTCAGGCGTCAATTTTCATTATGATATTTGGAGTATTCGGTTGTTGCTCTTTTGCAGAGATATAAGGAAGATAAAAGTGGGTTAGGGTTGATTGTGTTACTAATTTTCACCGTCATCCGTAGAGTTAAAAGTTATAATCGTGTGCATAAAAGTTTATTTTCTAGAACCGGATTCTACTCTTCCTCCGATTGAGCATTAATATTAAAATGGCCGCCATTTGCTAAGTGAAATAATTATTGATATCGATAAAATTTATTAAGGTAAATTATCTAGTACTAGCGGCCGCCCGCGACTTCGTCCGCGTGGAAAAGTAACTTTTTACCCCCCTTTTAACCCCTTACAACCCCCTTAATTATATTATGTTGATAGCCTATAGCCTTCCTCGATAAATGGACTATCCAACAAAAAAGAATTATTCAAATCGCACCAGTAGTTTCGGAGATTAGCGCGTTCAAACAAACAAACAAACATTGGTATTTCATAAGGATACAATATTAGTGGTATTAGTTCTACAAAAAATATCTTTAGATATCTGGGTTATTATTTCCTCCCTAATCTATATTTAGCCTGTTGTAGTAATGATGATCTTGTCTTTTATATATTACTGTTCTATCCCTGTATTATAAGGAACATCATTTTGCTCTCATAATAGGCAATAAAGAAGTCGGTCAAAGAAAACCAGTTCACCAAACATTTATCATTACCATCTGCAAATCTATTCGGAACAAAGTGAACAAAGGCAAAGCGTTCTGGTAATGAGGCTCATTAGGCCACAGAACTTGCGCCCACGCAGCCGCCGTCTCATTACCGGGACATCTCCCAATTGCCTGTTACCAGTTCTGGGTAATCTGACGCCAATTTCGCAATGTAAATATGAAAAAATATACAACTGTTTTTTATTACTCACCATACAACCGACTGACTGGTTGGATGACACATTTGGTAGTGATCCTGCCTCATACGCCAAAAGTCGTGGGTTCGACCTTAACCCTGAACAAACATTCGTGTGATGAACACTTGTCTTTGTTCGGTGTCTGGGTGTTATAATTTTTTTAAGTATTATATGTGTTGCCTCTGTTGTCTGATATACACGAGGGTCAGACGGCAATCACTTCTTTGCAAATACCAGATTTGTAACCATGGTTCAAGCTTACGCCGGGCTCCAAAGTTGTTCTTTCGGACGCTACGAATAAGAGGTTTAGTTATCATGGTTTGCAGTCAGATAAAACAAGCACATGAAGATAATTTATTCAAATGGCATACATGGAAAACACAACAGTCCAAGAAAAAATATGCTAACGTCATTGTTAAAAGTGTTTACTTTGTAGTTACCAACTACCCACATTTTTCCTTCTTCTAATAAGCTCTTTGAGGGCAACCTAATATATTCCAAGACTTGTAAATAACAAGTCCGGAGTCCCGTAATTGCAGTCCAGCCTTCATTAGCTTTGCAGTACTAATCTAGTTTAGTGTTATTAGCGTTGTGGACTTGAAATGGCGGTGTCTCGGCCGCGTCTGCCGCAGCCGAATAAAACCAACGAGATGTGGACAGCGCTTCTCAAACTTCATTGATTATACTAGGTTAAAATTGCACTTAAACAATTCAATTCAAATCTCGGAGGGTTCAGGTGGGACCCTCCGAGGAATTTTTTAAGTGCAATACCTATTTACTGAAGAATAAATTGCAAAGAATTGCTATACCAAAAATAAAAATTATACTAGGTTGGCGCAATCACCCATTATTAGGTATGGTAATGAGACATGTGCAAATAGCGGTAGAGTCCAGTCTCAACTGGCGGTATCCGACACGGTTGCGATGAGACAAAAAAAACACTTCACAAGGCATAGGCCATCGCTTTGTCGCGAGATTCTTTGTCACTGTCTCAGAATCTGTTTATCAGGTCATCCAGCACCTTATTTTTTAAGATGCTCCAGACGCTATCCTTTGCCACGTCCCAAAATCCTCCACCAAAAATTTCACTTTGCTAGTACTAATATCATGGTCTCTAATCTTCGGCTTCGTAGCCGGTATATTTAGCGGCGAACATAATTATGAAAAATCCTCTGTCCAGCGGTGGATTGCGACAAGCTAATGATGATGATAATACAGTACGACATTCATTGATTTTTAAGAAACAAGCTTACTCTCTACCTCCAAGTTAGTAGTGGCAGTTGGTGAGGTAGCTTAGTAAGAGAGGATTAATTATTTTTATTAATATTTACACGACGTCCTTTTTTAAACGAGGTTTGAAAAGTGTACTTCTTTCACTGTAGGCAGCGGCATGACTGTGCCTCGGCATTGTTGATGTCTATGAGCGGCGGTTACCATTTACCATCAGATGGGCCGCATGCACGTCTGCCCACTTCAGCAATAAGAAAGATGTATCGTTAAATCGTTAATTACAGTTTGAGAAACTCAAGCTCTAAAAATCCTATGTTTCCTCCGGCCACGCGCGTATCTCAGCGCCCTCATTGTCCAGACTCGAAATAATAAGCCTTGTAATTAGAATTTACGGACCCTTAACGATAATCAAACGTAGGGCCAGCTCATTACGCGAACGTATGGAAACATCCGCGCTAGCTGTAATACGAATCAATCAGATGAGATGCGGCCCTTAATAGGGCTGCCAGACGTTGGAGGACGCTGAGATAGTAAGTACTCCGTTAACGATTTTTTTATGGTGATTCAGTATTGGCTTACCTCAGTCTGATGATAAGCAAAAGGAGAGCCCACGTTGCAGTTACGACGGACGCGACGGCATCACATCCGTTGGCGCTGCCATACTGGCCCGCGAGATGCTTCTTCACGCTTCGTTCGAAGGAGTCCATTTGTAGGAGACAGAGGAAACACATGGGATGCCAACGATTTCCATTTTTAATGGTGCGGCAGAGATATGAGTTACTAAAGTTTTTAGTCCGAGATCGTTTGTTTTCCACAGTAAAACTGCGACAGCGTTGCCCAGGACGTGTAGTTCTGTGACGAAAAGGGAGGGTGGGATAAGGGAGGGAAATACTTCAGAGCACTCACCGTGATATAGACTTTTGAGATGATTTAACGGAGGGTCAACTCATTAAGGAACCGGATGAAAATATCCGCGATACTAGTAAATCAGAGTCAGAGAGCGATGTGGACCTTAAAGGCCAGATTGAAAGGTGTATACAGATACAGTCCACTTGCGATATTTAACGATCGTCATCGAAGGGCCAGCTCATTACGGGAACGCACGGATACATCCGCGCTAGCTGTAATACGAATCAATCAGATGAGATACGGCTCTATAGGGCTGCCAGTTGGAGGAAGTATTCCGTTTACGACTTTTGGCGATGATGTAACGGAGGGTCAACTCATTACGGGACCAAATGGAAACATTCGTGATACGAATCAATAAGCGTGAAGTGGCATCAACAGGGCTGTCAGATTGAATGGTGTTGGGATACAGTCGGTTGCGATATTATAATGATAGTCAAACGGAGGGCTAGCTCATCAAGGGAACGTATGGAAACATTCCTTTTAGCTGTTAATACTAATCGATCAGATGAGTTATGCCCTTTAAAAGAGCTGCTGACAACGAGACGACAGCTGAGATGAGACTTTGGAGGATATCAGTTTTTTTTATTATGTGACAGGTGGCAGATAAGCAGACGGATCACCTGATGGTAAGCGATGGCCGCCACCCATAGACACCGGCAAAACCAATAGAGTCACAAGTGCGCTGCCATCCTTTAGCCCCCTTTCCCACCAAATTGGCCTCCGGTGCCCTCACTTACTCGACGAAACCCAGCGCAGGCGCTGCTTCACGCCGGTCTTCTGTGAGGCCATGGTATCACTCCGGTCGATCCGGCCCATTCATGCCGCAGCGAGGCTCTCCTATGGTACAATAAGTTGGAAATAGTATTCTGTTTCTGACCTTTGACGATGACTAAACAAAATTGTAGCTAATACGAGTAAATTTTCCTGTAATGGCTCTTCCAGCTGATATTATTTCTCCAAAGATACTGTAGGCGAAATTGATGAAAATATTAGTCCTAGATAAATCCTTAGTTCAAAACCAGTGCTCTAAATCATTCTAAAGCCGCGGTCAGCTTTAATTAGTGACAACCCTATTCAAGACATAAACTTGTGGTAATAGATTCCTGTCGTGGGATGCCTTTGTGGGAAATATCAAAGCTAATTGAATTCCAGTATAATTTAGGTATTAATTATTTGTGGCGGAATGTTATTTGTAGGAGTCCATCTATAATTATGATTATTAACTGTGTGACCGCGACAGTTCCGGGACTTGGGACGTAGACTTATGGGGGAAGTTCGATATACATTGTTGTTTGAAGTAAGTACGGACGGCCACATGTTGAGTTTGTCAAACATAGATTTATTATTATTTAACCTTGCCTGTCTTTAGGTTTGTGGCTGTTTTAGGTACGTTACGTTAGGTGGCAAACGAGCAGACGGGCCACCTTAAGGTTAATGATTTACGCCGCACTAGTGGAGTCATAAGTGCGCTGACAACATTTTAACCCGCTCTCCCCCTGATTGGGCCTGCGGTACACTCACTCTGCGCTGCTTCACGCCGGTCTTCTTTGAGGCCGTGGTATCACTCCGTTCGGCCCATTCATGCCGAAGCGTGGCTTTCTCATGGTAAAAAGTTCTGAGTAATTTCTTCATTGTACAGTTGCTTCCAAAGTCGTGGCATGAGATACACTTGAAACATAATTTCGTAATTTAAGTCTGGTCTAGCAACTAAGGATGGCCATGGTTACTCAGTGGATATGAGCGCGCCATCCATAGCGCCGCGGGGTCGCGGTTCGAATCCGAATATGCACTATCATGATGGTTCTTATCTATTGACATTAACAACCAGTCTTGCAAAATTTCTTCGCATCTACGACACAAAAACACCACTATTAAATAGCACTTCGCCCTGTTAAAAAAACGGGGTAAAATTGCTCCAACCGCACCTTAATAAGGCGTCCAAAGGTAAATTTCCCACGTAGGTCCACCCAACCCGTTGCGGGAAATAAAGCCCCGGTCATTAGTCAGGGCGAATCAGGGCGAGACTTCGTCAATTACACGGGGATATTTATGCACTCATTCGTCTCTCGGACACGTTTACAGCGCGGAATTGGGTACAAGAACGTTCAATTGGGGAAAAATGCGGGTAAGAATTTGAGATGTGTCTAAGGGGACGCCTAATAAGGGCCGGTTTCTTATGCCTTGCTTTCTTTGCTTACAATTAATAAAAGCACTTTCTTTCTTCTTTAATTACTTCCGGGGATCTGTTTATGAGCAAGAAATGGTTCTAAATTTTGAGAGGAATTTAAAGCCATCTTTCCTACAGGATTGGGCCTCCGGTACGCTCACTCATTCGGCGAAACACTGCACAGTCGCTGCTTGGCGCCGGTTTTTTGAGAGACTGATTGTACATGGCGAAGCGTAGTTCCCCCCCTTTTCATACATTGTCCTGGTCCCAAACTAAGGTTTTCCCTTGTACTATGGAAAACCACAAAAGAAACAACATTATTTCATTCAAACAATTTGTTGTGAAAAGGTCGAGCATCTTATGACTACTATTGATGCAATAATATCCATAGGCATTATGGTGGTCTCAGCTTATGTATCTGCCCCGTAGCACATGAAATAATATCTACCGAAAATACATCCAATCTCTCCTTTAATAGGTAAGTACTCTTTAGTTCGCTTAACCGTCGCCATAGAAGAAGTAGCAGCAAAATAAAAGTTTCCGTTGAAATCCCGATCGTCCGACATAAAGAGTGAATCAGCGGCGCCGTCAATTAGACGAAGGTTATTTATGCCGCCATCTTTCTTCGGCGCCGGCGCAAATTGTTTCAGGCTTCGTTACTATGACGAGTCTTCCGGCAGCTTGATTCAATGACTCTTCGGAGGAAGTCAATTTGCGATTCTTTTAAGTCCTTCTGTTAATAAGGGTCGGCGTCAATTCATTATAATTTACTTTCAGATCACTATATTGCTGTGTTAACGATAAGAGCAGTCGACTTACGTCAAAAATGATTTTAGTACTCATATATATCTTGAACGCCCCATTGGTCTAGTGGTTTAGGTATGCAATGATCTCGGGGTCCTGGCTTTGATTCCTGAGTCGAGTGAAAAGTATGTTAATAAGTAAATTATGATAAAAAATGGCTGAACTGAAAAAAATAAGCCATAATTATGTTTTTTTTTCTAATGCTCTCGGAATGTTTAGATTAAACACAGCTGGTTTCGGTGTCCTAATTTATTTTGTCTTTTATGTAGGTAACTATTTGCGTTTTCGCTTATTTGATCTTCGTTCTTATTTTGTGAACTTTTATTCAATAAAATTTAAGTAATTTAGAATGAAATTATCTTTCAATTATTTCTATTCATTCAAAATCAGTAAAAAATATTAAAATCATTGTTTGAATAGTATGCATGCATATTCTATTCATAAACTTGAGCAAATGTGAACTGATTGGCAAAACGCCTTCCCCAGCCGCTTCCCCTCAGGCGTTAATATCATCTGCCCGTTAATTAACAAATTACAATCCCTACATACAAACTCCGGGCCCGAAATTTTAATCAGCGAGTATCCTAAATAAGGTGTTATCACGGCAACATGACTGTAATTAATATTTTAGTACCTCACGTACAACAAAGAGTGGCAAATTGAAAGCGGAATTAAACCGATTAGAGCGCGCTTGCCGAAGACATTCGCGCGTAGAGACGCGACGACTCAGGAACAAAGCGGGTAACTCAGAAAGAAGTTGAGTACAACTGGAGTACGAAGGAAGAAGCCGCTAGATGGCGCACTGATGAACTGAGGTCCATCTACTGGTTATTTTTGGTGTGAGATGCCCAAATGTCACTAAACAAACCAATGACGTTACAGTTGGACCTCAGTCTAACAGATACGCCGTGACAGTTAACCGTGGGAGAGCCACGCTCCAGCATGAATTGACCGGCTTGGCCTGAGTGATACCACGGCCTCACAGAAGACCGCTAGGCAGCGCCTGTGCTTTTTTTCGTTGAGAGACCGGGGACCGGAGGCCTAATTGGGGGAAAGGGGTTAACGGTTAGAAGCGCACTTGTGATCTACTTGGTGTTGCAGATGTCTATGGGCGACGGCAATTGCTTACCATCAGGTGATCCGCCTGCACGTCTGCCACCTATCACACAAAAAAAGTCGCACCTGTCTCGGACTTTTCCTGTATTCTTTCACACGAGTTCAAATCGAGAAAGGCAGAAATCGTCATGAGTCAGAGAGAATGCAACTCGAGTAAACTCGAGAACTCGGGATAACACCTCTACTCGCGATAGCCCTCGCACGTGACGTGAAACGTAACGGAGGGTCGGAGGTAACCCTTGGATTAAAAAGAATCAAGTTTGGGAGTAAGGACGTGAGCACGAATGGGCTCGCCCTAAGACGGTGCACACGTGATGTGACTTTGGCTGGGGGTGTTTTGGAGGCGATGACTTCGGTCTTTTAGATAAATGGCAATAGACTGCATCGGTAGCGTATTTCCCAAGAGAGCGGTGACAACATTCGGAAGGTAAAGAAAAATATGATTCTGTACCTTGTTCTAAATGGGCGGAGCTGGGCTGGCTTTTGTAACTAGCCGACCCATCACATACAATGGACCGAAAGAGAGTCTAAGTGCGGAATATGAAGTCCTCTTTACATTACCTCCCTCTTAAGCTGCAAATCTGTCGTCCTCCGCGCATCGTAAACTTCATGTCAGTCGTGATGCCCTTTTGAAATAATATTGTCTTACTGCTGCATTTAGAGACATTCATTAACTTTAACTGTCACTTAAAAAATATTAACCTTTATTTCATTACACATAAAGACTATTCATACTTGAATTTTATCCCTAAGTAAGTCTATCTGCGTGGCCAAAGAATACCTATTCTTTCAAGAGTCTCGTACCGTCCTCTTTTAAAGGTAAAAATGATTAAAACGACATACCTACATTATTCAAAAGATTTTTTATAGAAGCAGCAAAAGACATTTTATTTCAACTATATTTTTTTCTCTTTCTATTCTATTTTCGTTTAATTAACTACTAACGTTACATTAACAAACCTAATTAGCTATTTGTATCTGTAGTTATTTGGCAAACGCCTTCATGTCTCGACGCCATTTATCCTTAACCTAAAGAAATTCTCGGCAAATAGAATAAAAGCACTTTCATTATAGCGAATTCTATTAATTAATGAGAATAATTAATCTTGCGCGATATGAAGTGCGTCGAGAGAGCGCTTTGCAATGGAAATCGTGTTGGGTAAGATACAGTCAAAACTTATGACCGGTCAAAACCAGTTTTGACTATAACAAGCAGTCAAAACTAGTGTAGCCTAATTTAAAAATAGTTTAGAAGCGAGCGAAGCGAGCATCTCACAAAAGAACAAATAAGTAAATTTTGACGTAACGTTCTTATTTCAAACCATTTTGACAACATGACGCAAAAGTTTTTTCGAACGATGCTGCCTTCAGTTTAAAGCAGATATAACTAGATTTTGCAGCCAAAAGTGGTATTGGCCGGTTATAAGTTTTAACTGTAACAGAAACAGACTTATTACAATATTCAGAGCTGAGTGGGCCGGCTTTTAAGCTGAAACTAGGCCAGTAAATGGGAATGAATCAAAAAAGTAATGTACCGTAGCCTAATTAGCCTTGGAGAGCTAACATCCAGACTTCGGTCTGATAAATTAGCTATCGGCACTCTTGGGCTCCTAATAACGGCCGCTTTTAGAAAAGCCGATGACCGGACAGGGGACAGGAAACTTGGAGAGTAACAGAAGGTCTACAGCGAAACGGAATTCATGACTGGATCTTTATCCCCGTTTTTTTAACACGCACTGTGCGTCTCTTTTGTTTAGACGGATACATTGGAACGCGGCCGATTGCGTAGTACGCTCGTGCCTAAAGTATTGGACCGACATATGGACTGCTACTTTTGTTACACATATAGTTACATATATACTATTAAGTGTTTCTGAGTTAGGCTGCTAAAAGTATTAAGCTTCTTTCTATTGTCCCTCTATTATTTGACGGCCTCGATGGCGCAGTGGCTAAGAAGTTCGCCCGAAGCGCGAAAGGTCCCGGGTTCGATTCCCGCTCAAGTCAATTTAGGAAACTACATTTTCTAAGTTGTCTTGTGTCTGGGTGTTCTGAGATGACGCCCCCAGTTAATTATCGTCATCTGGTACTCATAGACAGGGGTTGCCCTAGTTTGGGACCAGGTTGTTTAGTGTGATACTTACTTACTCCGATGGCTCAACGATCCAAAATGAGTCTTGGCCTCCGATACGAGATGTCGCCATTTGTCTCGGTCTTGTGCAGCTTGTCGCCAATCTCCTGCTTGCAATTCCTGCAGGTCCGCGTCCACTACATCCCGCCAGCGGTAGCGTGGGCGCCCCACTGGCCGACGACCAGTAGGTGGTTAGTGTGATTGTCTGGCGTATTTATTTATGTATATGCACCTTTATTTTGTGTCCAATAAATTAATCTTTCAACGGTTTGCCCGACATGGCGAAACTGCGAGGGTTCCTCGCTAACTGCGGACCTCTGAAAATTGAACATTTAATATACTTCATAGCTCCCGATCGGTCTGAGAAACTATTAAATTGCTAGAAACAGTGAGACCGTTAGTGCAACGACACAATAAAAGTGATTCGAGTGGATCCAAGTGAAATATTCAGCAGCGAATCACATCGTTCCCCGCGGGACCGATAGCAGCGGGATGCTTTACGAGCTCGATCCCCCTTCGTTTATAATGTACACTTGTTATTTTATGTAACGACTACATAAGATATGGGATGGAAAAAAGATATAGTAGATACGAATTTTCATTTATTCTTAGTGACTGTAGCGACCTAAACATTTTATCAAGATTGTTTGTAGCAATAACATCGATGGATTTTTTAATTCAATTCATTTTATTTGCATAAATCACGGTATAGAAGGTCTGATCAAATATACATGTTCACATGTTTAGCCAAAATTGTAGCATTTTGGTAGTAAAGATTAGATAGAAGGAAGAAATAAAAAATAAAATGTATTACCCGTTTCATAACATTATAAATACATAATACAAACAAAATTAGAGAAAAAATAGACAAAAGGACTAAGTGCGTGTGAGAGCTAAGCTTTGGCATGAACGGGCTAGCCACTACGGTCAAGTGGCTTTAGAGCACTACAAAAAACCAGTATGCTGCAGGGCCTGTGTGTTTGCCAAATGAGTGAGGATACCGGAGTCCCAATAGGAAGTAAAGGGTTGTTAAAAAGTAGCGCACTTGTGACTCCCTTGGTGTTACGGAAATCACTTACCATTAGGTGATCCGTCCTGCTCGTTTCCAAACTTTTCACATATGCAACGACTACCTATTCATGCAGGTTTCCTCGCTACGTTTTCATCACCGGCGAACAAGGGTTGAGCATAATACAGTATCTATTTACGTATCTAGTGGAGCATTACATTCCAGACTTGAACCAAATCATCGCGCCCGTCCCCCGGGAGCGGCCGGCAGACGAATGTAATTGTGTTATGCGACTGGGGCTGAATCACTCCCATTGTAACACTAGGCATTTGCAGTTCATTGAACGTACACGGGCTGATTGTTTAATTACGAAATAGTGGGTATTAGTACAGTAGTAAAAGTTATGTCTTGTAACTTGCGAGTAGGTATTGAAAATGGTAAACGAAAAATGGATTTATTCAGAGATACCCATTACACCTCTTCACTCGCTTAAAAGAACTTTTGAAATTCCTATTAGTTATTCCCCTTTAACTTTAACACCCGTTGGTCTAGTTTAAGCACCGGACCGTGATCTCGGGGTCCTGGGTTCCATTCCCAGGCCGGGCAAAAAGTATGTTTCGATTTTTGCGAAAATCGAGAAGACTGATTACCTTATGGTAAGCGTTTGCTGTTGCCCATAGATCGCAATACCAGTTGAGTCACAAATGCGCTGCTAACCTTAGCCCCTTTTCCATGCATTCGGCCTCACTCACTCAGGCGATACACAGCGCAGATTCTATGGATTTATGTTAATGTCGTAAGACCCAAAAACCTTTTATAAGGCATAAAACAATAGATTTTTCATTGTGTCGGCTGTCTGGGCTTACGACGTTAAAGCGATCTTCATTTGTTTTTCTACTCTAATAATATTTAGTGTTTAGCGATGTGGCTGCGACATGTACACTACCAGCGCCATCTAATTCCGCGCTGATCGCCGCTGCTGGGTTGATAGCTCGGTAATCGCTAAAAGGTTTCGATTTCGCCTTATCGTGATCGAATCACATTGGATCCCCCTGAAGAAGTCCGAGTGTGAACGAAAGAATCCGTAAACATACGCGATCAGGGTACAAAGTTAACAGTGTATTACAAAGTTAACAGCGTCTTCCAATTTAAAGTAATGAGAAGATAGACGAATCCTTTATTTGCTGGGATTTAATTTTGTTTTTGTTGTTCAGCAGATCTTAATAATAAGTTTTTATGCTGAACCACAATCACTCCTGATGGAATGAGTCGATGAAATGTTGCGCGTTTAGGTACCTAGAAAATGCCCTTACCTTAAACCTTTACTCTTGGCTTCACCTTAAAATATTTGAGGTATTTTAATTTGTTTATTTATTATCAAATAATAAAGTTTTCACAAGTTAAATTATTTACAAAAACCTGTCAAATGTATTCTGATCTATATAGACAGCGACACCTCAGGCTAACACGTGCTAACACGATCCGTGCTCAACTGATATTGAACTTTGGTTCAATGTCATTTGTGACAATTATTTGAAAAGTTATTGAAAAATTTCACAGCATAATGTAGAGTTAAGAGATTTTATGTTTAACACACACAGTAGAAGTAGAAGTTAGAAGGACATTATAGAGTTAACTTTAAAAAATATTATTGAGTCTACAATACCTGAAGGTGTAGCGAGTGTCATTAGGAGTTGTAGTTGCTCGGCTGTCGATGGAACGCATTACGAGCCGAAGCTATCGGCCGAGGACGCGGGAGCCTCCTATAAATCAGATGCTATTGTTGATCTGAATTCGGTCTGACTCGTGTTAGGGGAAATTCGAACGTCTTGAGCGACTTTCTGATGTATCCATTTTGGTATTTTACTACCATCTATTTAAGTAACTTTTCGTTATTGGAGACTTTGTTGAGCAGTTCCTACATTTGGCTAGAAACAACAATATAATCAGACAATTTTCTGTACCTATGTATTTACCTGATGTTTAATTTTATCGTTTTTAACACTTCTATTATGAGTAGGGTGAGTTGTATTGAACCGATTAGAATCTATTTTTTAACCAAAAAGGCAAAATCCTTACATCAATAAACCTCATAACACCATCAGTTTATTGAGTGAATATTACTCTGACTGGTTTGGACAGGAATGAAATTTACAAAATGTATTACTTGACATTGGCATATTACCACTCCTACAAATAGAGTCCTTTAAAGACATTAAAGAGACAGTACCCGAAAGTAGGTGCATGTAACACAGATTCGTTTGTATACCATTCACGACGAGTATCGGAAATAATGCTTATCGTTAATCTTCGGGTGTCATAAAGATCTGAAGCCATCCACCTTGTGTAGGGCCTTGTATTTGTGCAGGAGCACTATCATCATTCCAGCTAACAAACACTCCCACATTCATAGCAGAACTCACAGCTACCTTCATAAAAATTAAATGGCCCGACATGTTCACTGCAAAGGTCCACGAAAATCCACCTCCAGAGCAAGTCATAACCTGCTAGTGATGTTACTGTAACGTCTAATCCGTTTTTGTTTGAGTGACACAAAAAAAACAAAATAGTGCGAGTCGTTCTCACCCACCAAAAATTCTGTGCGTAGTTACGTAGGATATTTTAGGAATAGTTTGTAATATGGAATCCTCCGGAATGGAATCTTTTATGTTTAAGTTTGTTTTTTAATTTAAAGATGATCAACGAGAAAGCGGTTAAAAAATAATATGTCGACGATTGGAGATTTGGAAAGTCCAAAATGTTCAAGCTTGGTTCCGAACCTACCTTCCGTTCAAAACGCTCAAATTCATCCACTGAGTTACCATCGTACTATTTTATTCCATTCGAGTGACATTGTAAACTGACTCGAACACCTTCAGCGTTACTTCCATCTCTCTTCTGAAAAATCCCCGCCCCCCCTACTCACGACCTTCCCCTGAATAATTTAGAGGAGACGTCTTCTTATTTGTCACGAGTGGATCTTTGAATTATAAAGGCTGGGCGTTCGGATGCCATCTGGCGGCGGAGTTAACAAGTTACATTCATACATATTAACTTACTGCTGTCCTGCATATTCATGAAGCTAGGCTTGGCGGGTGTTGCCAGATGTTGACTGAAAGATTTTAGTTGTTTTTTACAGTCTGTACAGGGGGAATCGTTAAGTTGAATTGGGAAAATATTCGTATAATGCAGACAGCTAAGGTATTCCTTAGAGAGAGTTCTATTTAACTTTTTGCAGAGATCTGTTTTCCTGGACACTATTAACTGGACATTTTAAGGCGAGAGTATAGACTCATCTTCTAGGAAAACGGCCCCTTACATATTCCACTGGCTCAACGATCCGAAACGAGTCTTGGCCTCCGAAACAAGAGAACGCTACTTTGGTCGATCCTGCACTACTTGTTGCCAGTCATTGGCCTGAAGTTCTCGCGGATCACTTTCGACGACGTCTTTCCAGCGATACCTAAGTCGGCCTACCGGGCGTCGTCCTATCGGTCGGCTCTGGTTTGCAAACGGCCTCTGGTAGCACTTTTTTAGAGAACGGTAAAATCTCCTATTCTGAGTGGGAAGAGGGGGATAGGTCAAGGAAGAAACTAAATAGCCTTGCGCCCCGAGCGGCCAATACCCACGCTACGCCACTGGATATTCGCTTATCATAAGTCAGATGTCTGCTCCACTCTACTCTACTACTCCCTATATTACAAAAATACGGTAATGGACTGCTTTTCCACTTAGAAGATACCTTTCATTGTAAAAAGTTCCGTCTAGCGTTGTAGCAACACCAGACGCCTTATGATATATCTCCTCGTGAGATTCGGCGTGAGTTCGTTTTATGGAGTGATGAGTCGGCGGGGTTTGTCGGCTCAACTCGAGGGCGTCCTGTTAGGCTGGATGTTTTAACAGGCTGGTGTTTGGAAGACACGTGCTGATTCTAAACTATGGATGTGGGCTGGGGACCAACCTTTTGTTTGTAACTCAATGGAATCCGGGGCATCTAGATAGCTATAAGCTTCCTTACCTCATTGCCAATACGGTATTTTTCTTTCCTCTACGTAAATGCTCGATGAAATCGCTGCAAGCGATAAGACCACCTTATTGTACTGTTTATTGCTGTTGTTTCACTCATGCATTATTTTCTACCTTCTGGGCAATAAAGAATTATCTATCTTTCTACCAAGGCAGTGGTGTAGCGTGGGTACCGCCCGGGGCGGAAGATTATTTTGGCGTCTTTTTTCTTCGTTCCCATCCCGTCCCACAGGATAAAACCAAGATTGTACCGCCCTTAAACCTAGTGCCCTCCTTACCTCAGGATGAATCAGAGCTATCGTCGCCCCATAAGACGGGCCCCACCTACAACGCTACTGTATCAAGTAGATATTTACAAGTAGTTCTTATTACGGATTCCCTTCTTGTTATTTAGGGTGTGAAACCCTGGACGGGCCAAGTTTAAAGGTTGGTTTGCGTAGCATGGAATCATATTTCTTGCAGGTGATAAAAAAAGCCTTTATTTTTAGTGTCTTGGATTTATGAAATATAATGTATTTCAGTTTCAGTTATACGTTTTATAATAGGCAATATTGCGTTTAATGTTAAAATACGTTTGTATGCACTTTAAAACAAATCAATTTTTCACGTAGATGTTCCTTCCATGCATTCTAAATCACAGAGGCAGCTATACATCTTAAACTATGTTCGAGATAAATCCAATGCAACCGTCTGGTGACACTCCAAAGTCCTTGATAATAAAATCCCAACTACAAATCAATTCTCGTTCTCAGTAGCTGTAGCTAGAAGGTATCTGGTCACGCAAGCGTTGCGGCGCTGGCACGAGCGGTATCGCTGGAGCGGTGACACTAACTGATTCCTTAAGTCCTGTTTGATATTGTTAAAGGAAGATGGAAAAATTCTATAGTTATTTGTTCAACGAGTTCGGGAATCTTATGAGTGCGAGTGCCGACACTAAGTGCTCAGTTGTCAATTGAAATCATTTTTAGATTTTTAACCATGCACGTCGATTCTTTCTACACATTCAAACTTAGACTACTGCTCTACAAGTTTAAGATAGTAAAAAGCCTTGGTTTTGTGTTGATTCATTTTTTTTAGTTTATTGGAAGAAAAAACAGTAACAGAAACCGAAAGGTTAGTTCACCTTCGGTCAAGTAAGTAAAAAAAAAAAGTTTCCCAGAATGCTGTTTGACGGTCTTGTCTCATCCAGCAATGTCCTGTGTCTCCTAGGTTGTTGATCGACCAAAAATCCTAAGTAAAATAAAACATCTGGACCAGGATACCAAAAAACGAGCCTTACTGAAAAAAATTCAACCGCAACCAGCTCCACAATCAAAACTAAACCCCAGCCGTAAATCCTGAGAAATACTATCCGCGTCTGCATTTAAAATAAATTGCCGCAGAATCCGAACTTCTTGAGATGTCAAAACAAACAATAATAAGATAGCTCGTTACTGCACTCGTTACTGGCTGACAGAAGTCGCGTTGGGGCCGGTGTAATTTTAGTGGACGCTCTACTCCGCTGCGCGTTGAGTGCTCTCTCAGCAAGCGAGCGAGCGAGCGGTTCAAGGCACGAGCGGGGAGCGGCAATGAAGGGAAATTATTATAAGATAGCTTGTTACTGGTTGACAGAAGTCGCGTTGGGGCCGGTGTAATTTTAGTGGACGCTCTACTCCGCTGCGCGTTGAGTGCTCTCTCAGCAAGCGAGCGAGCGAGCGGTTCAAGGCACGAGCGGGGGCGGCAATGAAGGGAAATTATTATAAGATAGCTCGTTACTGCACTCGTTAAAGGTTGACAGAAGCCGCGTTGGGGCTGGTGTAATTTTAGTGGCCCCTCTACTCCACTCCGCGTTATTGATTCTACTCCACTCCACTGAGCGGTTCAATTGAAATAATTTTAAGAGAGATAGCTAGGACAAAGGGAGATGCCATCTGGTGAAATCATAGGAGACCTTCACATTGCGGATAGTTTCTCAAGAGTAGGTAAGTAATGTATATGCCTATTATTGCTTATATACTTACTCTCCTAAAGCAGGGCAAACTTATCCATCATTAAAATGAACTAAATTTTGCTGGTGCTAACTATTAGGTTTAATCACCACGTTTTCCTAATGTGTGATATTGGAAGCACAAAACGCTACTCACAAAAATCAAAAATTGCGACAAACATTGAATTTGGAGCGTTTTAATAGTACCTATGTTTGTTATACTTACATTCTCAGTGCTGATCACTGATCGATTGCGAGAAAACGGCTGCCTAAAAGAGCTAGTGTGATAATCCGTAAAATATTGCAGTAGAATACTCGCTGAAAGCTAGCGATTTGCGGCAAACATCGAACTCAGGCCTTTAAGCCGATGTTACAACAGATTTGCCGGCGTCGGCCGCCGCGCGGATGCGCCCCGACGGCCGCGCCCGACCAATTGCGAGATAACAAACGCACAGCAAGAGCTGGTGTATATTTCCGCAAAATATTGCGAAAAGACCATATGATATTTTGATCAATCTGAATGATTAACTGGTACCTGCTTTGAACATAAATCAGACGCTGTATCAACGTACACTATTAGCGATGGTTCCATGAAAGTGCGTTCCGAATGGGATGTTGAAGGTTTGAATCCCTGTTACCTTTGTATCTTTTCATAATTTGAAAATAGTTTGTTGGGGTAGCCTACGAGGAATTGATCTTCAAGAGAAAAGATTAGTTACCTACTCCATTTTAGAAAGGAGTACGCACGCTCTCGCCCTGTGGGTAGACCACCTGCCCGTTGGTCCGACGATATTGTAAGGGTGGTGGGGAAACAATGGATGATGATGACCGTAGGGAGTGGCGTAATAAAGAAGAGGCCTATACTCATCAGTGGGTGGATGTGGGCTGACATGATGATGATGACGCACGCTCTTTTGCCGTCGCAATCAGCGACCCCTCTGATCTCACAAATGTTTAAGCGGCAGTTGCTTACCACCAGGTGGCATTGCTCGTTTGTCACCTCCATCATAAAAAATTACGCCGTACCCTACCTTCTAAATAAACGCGTGAAACATCGTGAGCACAACAAGCGGGAAATGCCCGCCATTCCGCTGAGCGGCGCGGGCGCCAATAAAACACACGCGTCGCGCTCGCGCCCGAATTCTGACAAGGTGCCAATATAAAACGCTGTCACTATGTTACCGTTGTCGATGAGCTCTCGTCCTCACATCGCTCGATAATTCCAAAAACTGTACTCCAACATGACTGACCGGATGCTGCATTTGGTCCCTACCACGACTCACGACCTTTGGCGTATGAGGCAGGGTCCCTACCCTGCCTCATACGCCAAAGGTCGTGAGTTCAATCCCCACCATTCGTGTCATGAACACTTGTGTTTGTTCAGTGTCTGGGTAATATATGTATTTATGTACCTATTTATTCGTTTTTTGTTATTTTGTTACATAATCTACTCCAACCGTACTCTACTGCACCTAACGGTACTCGACTGTGACTCCAGTAGCAATGACACATCAACATTATTATCATAGATGAGTCTTGACTTCTAACATAAGAGATCGTTTTCTTCATACTTAAATGTCCTGCTGAGAGATTTCAAAAACTAATATTTATTAAGAAATAGATCCTCTGGGTTCCATAACTCAAACTTTTTGTAATTGTATGCTGCGGTCGGTTTTCTTTTGAGAAATGAAGAATATAGATCTATCATTTAATTCTCATAAGCCAATTTTAAGTCCATCCATCATTTAGTACATACTAGCGGCCGCCCGCGACTTCGTCCGCGTGGAAAAGTAACCTCTTAACCCCCTTTTAACCCCTTACAACCCCCTTTTCGCAACAAAAAGTAGCCTATGTTCTTTCTCAGGGTCTAGATCATGTGTATACCAAATTTCATTTAAATCCGTTCAGTAGTTTTGGCGTGAAAGAGTAACAGACAGACAGACAGACAGACAGACAGACAGACAGACAGACAGACAGACAGACAGACAGACAGACAGACAGACAGACAGACAGACAGACAGAGTTACTTTCGCATTTATAATATTAGTATGGATTTTGACAAAGTGAATTTCAAAATTCAATACAATATAATTCCATTGTCTTTCCGTAACACTGTAGCACTTGTGTTAGTAAGGAATTTGGACGATGTATGAGATGTTGTAAGAATTTATTTATTTATATCTTTGAGGACATAACCATTATAACACATACACAGTAGTTTGCGGGCTTTTGTGAATGAAAAGAGAAGCTAAAACAAGAAAGCACACCATTATTATACTGCCATTTTAGAATTTTAAAAAACATTTCGAAATTCTTAGAAATATTTTTCCTCTCTGATTTTCGAGTGATGCCAGTATCGGGCGCCCATCCCTGTCGCATTTCTAGAATATCTTTCACCCGTTCGTCCGCCATTCAGCTTGCACGAAAGTTACAGTCGGAAAAGCTGTATTTTCTTGATAAAAAGGGAAATTTATGACTCTCCTGAATGTACAGACGAAATTGTGAAGAATTTAGTGCTGCTTTCACCTACAGGCTACAATGTTGATGGGCCCGAGTGATTCATCTACATTTTATTGAGTGCATGTTTTGAGAATTATAAATGAATGGATACCTTTTGCTTAGCCGCTCATGTTGAATTTGGTTTTATTCGGTTTAGTTTTAGTTACGGAAGGTCGTCAAACATGTCCTCTTTTAATGTTCCCAAAAAAATTAGTGTCAAGTTAATGGTCACTTGTTTTATTCCAGTTTCTGGGTGGTATAACTATCCGTTATCTGTTAACTACTAATAATACAAACGCTCTTTTGTTTGTTTATCTTTACTATCTATAAAGTAAACTAAGGGACCTCTTTTGGTAGTTTCCAAAAAACAGGTTTCGCAATAAAATAACTCACCTTAAAATATATATTGCTTTCATGAATGTAAAATAGTTTGTCATAAATAATTTTCCGGTACATCAGTTACCCCTTTGGGCATAGCATAGTAGTAGTAGCATTTATGAACAATGAAGTTACATATTTAAATAATTATGTAAACTTTATTTTTTAATTAGATCTGATGATGTTACTTGTGGGTTGGAAATGTGAATGTGTATGTGGTAGTTCCGCCTCAGTTAGTATTTTGTTGGCTTTGGATTGGTTGTTAAGTGACTACTTGTGTTAAGTGATAATATGATCTTTAAACCTAAACCTATACTATACGAGTACTATGTAATACGGTACAAGGAACTTTCTGGCCAAATCGATGTTTGTGTGGTTTTTAAATATTTATATTGCTCCTACTGTAAATAAAACATACGTATTCAGGAGTCCATGTTGGTCATAATGAAACTGAACGATATTTTCTTCCATTTAAATATAAAAATATATAAGTAACAGTTGCTAGCACCCTGCCGGTGGCATTGGCCGGCGAGCGGCGAGTTCGTGAATAAATTCTGGCAATCCAGCATTTTACGACCCAACGAAGTATCAGCCATATCCAACATCAGATGTAACTGCCCAACTTTCGACCTTATTTCGACGTCTTAAGAACAAAAGCGCGCATTTATTTGCGCGGATTACTGTATTTCAGGGGATTAGGTGTAAGTATGCAATTTTAGACTTTATTGCTACGAGGTAAGAACAAAATGAAGTGACCTAGGGGTGAGTGTACCCGGTTTACTGCTGGAATAAAAAACCTAATGAACTCCTTTACGGTCGCAGTGAAACGCAACTAAAGGTTAGTTCGTCACGCCGTTTGTGGGACTAAGCGCAGTCTGCCTTATGACAGAGACAGGATTCTTAGGGATCAGAGCATCATTCATGGGATAGAGGGGGAAATCTTTACGTAATTTTTGGCCTTATTTACTGAGCTATTAAAATAAATTGCAGATATAGCATACTTAGTCCACTGTAGTAAGAGTTTGCAACATAATTGTTTAACCGATAAGCAACGAGTGTTGATATTTTACATGTTCTGAAACATGATTCATCGTGAGAGAATACGATTTTTCTCACTGCCCAGCTAGTGGTAGAAATATACACAAAGATTTAAAAATACCATAGGTGTGCCTCTCTACCACACTTATCCACAAAGCTGCCATCACTCTTATTCCTTCTGCGATTGTGACTAATTGTTATTCCTTCCATTTATGAGTGCGCTGTCAACCCTTTAATCCCCTTTCCCCCCAATTGGGCCTCCGGTACCCTCACTCAGTCAACGAAACACAGCGCAGCTATTGCTTCACGTCTGTCTTCTGTGAGGCAATGGTCACTCCAGTCGAGCCGGCTCATTCATGCCGAAGCGCGTCTCTCCCACGGTACTCTTACTCACTCAGCAAAACACAAAAAAAGTCAAGTGCCCGAATTTTGAATTTGCCCTTTGGATATAAAATCAGTTGCACGGAACCTCTAGCCCCAACTTCGCGCCACCCCTCGGCTTAAGACTCCATCCACAGCTCTTTACGGCGAACCTTTACGAGTGTCCTTTGTCCTCCAACGGTTTTATTAATTCCTGATTACTTCCTACAAGTCGAGGAGATATTATTGTTTTATTTGCGGGGCAATCAAACGCCTAACTTTTACAATTTGTTTGGAAAAATAAAAGGACAGTAAAGTGGAGGCAATGAGAGACAAGTTGCAAGATTAAACTTGCTTCCTTCCTTCTGAGGGGATCTCGGATCAAGAGACGCGGGCGTTTAATGTTCATCGTTTTACTTATGGCTTACTTTTATTACTATTCATTTTACTTATTGACTTTTTGTGGTCTGTTTTGGGATATCGCACATCTAGTTCTTAAAAGACGTAAATATCAAATAATACTCAAGGCATCGTTGACTCTACAGTTGAGATGATAATGCCACAAATGCTTTAAGACTTAATATTTAATATTTACGTCTTTTTAGAACTAAGATGTTCTATATGTTCGAGTTATTTTGGGTAGTTTTTTAATAGAGGAAAACGGGCGATCAGGTCACCTTATCACCTTGACTCAAGTCTACGGCTGCTGTGTGACAGACGAGCGGATCGGCTGACGGAATATTATGGAGAAATAGGCAGATTATTTATCGATATTTATTAGCGTACACAAATCTTATTCCAAATATAGATTATTTGGTGCATGGATGTCCTTACACAGAGGAGATAACTTACCGCATTCAGGGACTCCCGCTTGTCTATTTTTCATCGAAAAAAAAATGCAATTTAAACAACGTGTGGATTTCAGCAGGGTACCATAACGCCTTCAACAGCGTCTGCGATATAATATGCAAAGCAAGTGTACCTGCTTTCCAGATAAATTAAAAAATAAAGTGTTTATCTTACCTAAGTTAGCTCGAGCCAAAACACGGCGTCCACGAGACTCTGAGGCGTCGTTAAGGCGCCGCCCTAGACTTGGAGCTCGGCCAGAATACCTAAGTTTCGTATCGTGAGGTTCACCTTGCAGGAAGCAAAAAGAAAAACCTCCTGAGATTTATTATAATTATTATCTAGCGAGTATGTTTTTCTTTTAAGTAACTGTGGGAGAGCTATGCTTCGCCATGAAGGGGCTGGCTTGAGCGGAGTGATACCATGACGTCAGAGAGCCGGTGTGAATGCAGCGTCTGTGCTACATTTGTCCTAGTAGGTACATACCAAGCTGTAGAAATAGGAGTTTAAGGGTTCGAAGGCGCAAGCTTGGGATGCAACCGGAAAAAATCTCGATCTGTGACTTGGAAATGGAATTACAGAATACTAATATGATATTTTAATAATTTATAAAACACCCTGGGCAGGTCACGTATGTAGGATGCACCCGGAGAGGACTAAAATCTTCACAAAATACAAGCCAACAGAGCGACGGTTGAGAGGCAGAGACCCAGAAAAAGATGCCGTGAATATTTAAACCACTACACAATATACACAAAGATTGACCAGTGCTGGTTACCGATGCAGACCAATGGAGGAGTTTGGGAGAGGCCTTTGCCCTGCAGTGGGACAGGCAAAAAAACATATTACATTCAGACACAGAGCATGTATACGTTACGGCCTAGTTCAGTATGAAGCTTTTTGTCCAAAAGTTTTGTCATTTATTTCTTGGCCTGACGTTTGGATCCTTGAACTCAACAATGTGGTAAACTCGAAAGTGATCGTTAAAAAAATAAGAATTCTCGTGTTAGCTGAGGTCCATAAACACGATTGCACGCGCCCCCGAGGCCCCGTTAAGGCTGATCCGAAGTTTGCCCGTAAAACTTTAGTTTTACTCGCAAGGGCGGGCGTCACCTTCCCCGCTTTCAGCTTTCAGTCTGACAATACCTTTGCGGAATTTCTTTTGCTAAATTCTGTTAACGGGAAAACTTCACAACTAATTTTCGCGAGTTAGTTTTACTGGATTCCCTTAAGAAAAGCCTAGTAATTCTACTAGTTGTCTTTAAGTTAGATTGTGTTATTTTTTTCAATTGTAGAATCATTTAACTATCGTAAGTATTCTGTGTAAGTATTTGTAGTTGAAATATATAAATAGATATGTTACTATGCATCTTTACAGCTTCATCATAATCATCATTTCGACCAATAGACGTCCACTGGTGGACATAGGCCTCCCCCAATGTGCCACCCGCATTCAAGGAATTCCTGCGACCTTCACTATATCGTCGGTCCACCTTGTGGGGGGCCTGTCACGGCTGCGACTTCCTCTACGCGGCCTCCACTCAAGGACCTTTCCACTTGTTTGCAGCTTATATTATAGGAATAACTGTTCAAACTAATTGTTCTACGGACTTTTGTTCCATCAACATCAGGAACCTTTATATCTATGTCGCAAAACAGTTGTAGCATGGATTTTCGCTTATGATATTTAGAATGCTGCAACAACCAAACTTTCAAGAAATAACGTGTTCTTTTTTAGGTTGGTAGGCATTTTGCGAGTGTGTGACTCTACCGATGCATGGGCGACGGCAATCGCTCACCGTTAGATGAGCCGTCTTATTTTCTGCATCCTTTCACATAAAAAAACTGTAAATAGAAAGCAATTTTGACTGGGGCTAAAACAACAGACAATGTTATCATCATCAAACCAATACCTACATAAACTCTATTTCCCTCGGGACCGAGTCCCAGTTAGTCATAAATTCTAGTAAACACAACTGCTGCCCTAAACTCGCTGGTTTAACGGGCCTAATATCAAGCGAGCTGTATTTGTCTAGGCTTTATGTACACGCTGTGCATGGACCGTGTTTATTCATGTTTCTTTGCGCTTCAATCTGTCATTGTCGGTGTTCGTTCTGTCGTGTGTGCTCTTCTTTATGGTTTTAGGAAGCCTTGCCTATAAAATTTTTGCTATATAGGTATTTTTCTTATTGTTCCCTTATAGCGTTTAAACAGTCGTTAATTGTCCCATAACGATTCCATACAAATTATAGAGATGCATAGCGCATGGGTGGACCGACTGATCTGGTGAAGGTCGCGGGTGTCCCTTGGAAGCGGGCGGCACAGGGTCGATCTGTGTGGAGAACTTCGGGGGAGGTCCTATGTCTAGCAGTGGACGTATGGCTGAATGATATGATGAAGCGCATTCGAAAGAGACGGGGATAAAGATTTGATTAAAATTCCGTTTAGCTGTAGGCCCTCAATTTCTGTATAGGGTATGTTAGGGGATGATTCAGAATTTAGCAAGTCACTTTATTGAAGCAGGCTATCTGACTTTTGTAACCTTAAACAAAAGAACCAAACCCAATGAAGCGATGACGGTTACATGTTCAGAAGTATGTTATCGTAGGGTAGTTGTAGTGTAGTGTAATATGAGAGGAACTGTTCAAAACGTCTAAGTCAAGTATCTTGATATTTTCTCTTATAGAATTAGATTTATATATCTGAATAAAAATCTTGAAGATTCATGTCGACAACCAAACGACACTTTTTATTTTGACGACAAAACTTTCCAGCATTCCGTAACCGCCCTCATAATCTTAAAAATTTGATTACCTTAGAGTTTCAGCACCAGCAATATCCCAGCGCTAACCCCCTAATTTAGCAGCCACGTCCACAGCCGAGAAAAACAGCGCACCACTTAATCCCACAATAACAGCGCGGGGACTGCTAAGAGTTTTTCCTCATAACTCAAAATGAGATGATATCGTCGAATCTCGGGGGCTCGAGCTAACAATGGCGGGCTTCGGAATTACGTGCGGCGTAATTTGGGGGGCGAGTCGCGGGAATGGCTCCGCTGGGACACGGGCTATGAGCTAATGTTGCATTTTAAGGTATGTTCTGACGTCTTGAGGTTCAAGTTTTGTATTTTCATGTTGTAAATAACATAATAGGATACCTCTGGCTTCACTACCGTAACTATTACCGTACCCTTTAAAAAAAAAGCGAGCATATTCCTTCTTAAAAGGTCGGCAGTGCATTTGCGAATCCTCTTGTGTTGCGGGTGTCCATGGGTAATCACTTACCATCAGGTGATCCGTATGTTCGTCTGCCCCTATCTCATAAAAAAAAAACCAACAGCTTCGAAACGACAACTGTCTTGCTTTAAACCGCATTGCGTAAAACTTACCGCTTACAGACCCGTTTGCGTAAAACTCACAGCTCATAGACCCATTTGCGTAAAACTTATCGCTTTTAGACCTGTTTGCGTAAAACATAAAGATCATAGACACATTTACGTAAAACTTATCACTTGTAGGCCTATTTACGTAAAACTTACTTATCGATTGTTACTTATGATAATTGTGTTTATTAAAAGCTTATTAAAAATAAAATGATTCATTGTCTTTCACGTGCTTTCACTTTCCCCCAGAGTTTGGAAAACTCTCAACTTAGGGTACCGGTACCATCCCTCGGCCGCGCGGTTTTGCCCGTTTTATATGCTTGTTATGTTTTACGAGCGCGTATAATGTTTACGTCGCTTTCGATGGGGACGGCTAATTTATTTAAATTTTCGCCATACGAGTTTTTACGGTGACGCTTCACCGGCCTCCCGAATGACGTACGTATGCCTAATAGCGGACAGCGGTTCACGTGTTTTTGTTTATTAACAGTAATTTTGAACAATGAGGACAGGAAAGAAAATGAACGTACGTTTTAACGGACTAAATTGGATTTATGATGACACAGAATTTGCATTTAAATGAAAAATAGGTTTGAAGACTGTATCTACCATAACATTTTATGCTCTGTAATAGAAATCGTCGAGAAAACAAATTTAAATGATCAGGTAGGTCGGTAGAAATTAAGAGAGTTATTTTTTATGAACGTCGTGAGGCCCAGGCAGCAGACATAATATCCTTTTAAAAAACTTTTGGATGTTACAACGCTAAGACAGACAAGCATGTGAGCTCAATCACACCTTATGTTAAAGATGAGGTCTAAGTTGAGCCTAAATTTACTTATCTACGTTAATACTTTGCCGGAATTTAAGGCAGATGGCAGGTAAAGATTTCTTGAGTTTGCCCAATTTCTTAAGTTTGCCCATTTTCTTAATATTTAACTTACTTCCTATTAAAGAAGCTTTCATCCGCACGCCATGTCGAGGTAGTAATGTAATGGCAATTATATTTAATAGCTGGTCACGCTAATGCCCAGCGCCCAGGCTCTGCAGCGGACATCTCTCGTTGACAGCCGGCCGTAATCCCGGTATTTGTCTTGGGCAATCCAGGCTGGGGCACGTCCGCACTTAGTGCTATAGCTAGGGCTACCAGAAATAGCTGACTCGAAAAACTGTACCAAAAACTTTCTTTATTTATGAGTATACTTTTCCGTACTTCCAATCTGTGGATATGTTGTGGACTGCCTAACTAATTAAATGTAAATTTTAATATAATTTGTTTTATCTATAAAGTTTAGGTATAACAATATAACTTAAACGTGTATTGTCTATCTATCTATCATTAGAAGATAACCTAATAAAAATATGTGACAAGTCTCTACCTCGCGAGAAAAAAGCTGTGTTACTTTACTCTTAAACCTATGCCCTATTATGTGACCTCTGTCACATAATAGGGCAATAGGTATAGCTAACATAATAAGTATATTATGTATACTTAATAATATTAGGTAATCCAACTGCACTTGTTTTATGAAAATAATAGGTCTCCAGGAAAGGACTAAAGTATACTCAAATAAATATTCAACATAGGAATGTCTGTCCCTAATGCGATCGCCATTGGGACAATATTTTATTTAGCTTAAAAAATATATTTAGGTTAGATCAGGAGGGATGATGTGTATCTTGGCAGCCCTGCGAAGATCGCGCGATGAGGCAGCTGCACGTCAACACGAGGGCTGTCTCCTTGAGGCCGACTTGACGTGATAACGCTTCGCCGACGTCTGACCACGGAGTAATTTACACGTACTCGATAGCAGGACACACAGCAAAACCGTGGAACCAGTTGCCAACGATGGTGTTTCCGAGCAGATACGACCTAATGATCTTAAAGAAAAGGGCTTATTCCTTCCTTAACAGCCGGCAACGCATTTGTGATACCTCAGGTGTTGCAGGGGTGGTGGTGATCACTTTGAGCCCCGTCTGCTCGTTTGTCCGCTATAATGTAAAAAAAAGACTGTATCGTCTACACTTCAGTGCTTCTCTACCTTATCACGTACCTTTTTTGATAGAGTATGGGCTCGTGAGAGAGCCATGCTTCGGCAAGAATGGCCCGTCTCGACTGCAGTGATACCACTTCACAGAAAACAACCATAAGGGTGTGTTTCTACAGAAGCGGAGCTGCGCGGAGTTGAGTGGAGACTTGTAAATATACGCTTCTGTGAAAACGCACCCTCAGACTTCGTTTCACTGAAGCGAAGCGTAGCAGAGTCAAATGTGATCTACCAATCAATACTAAGTATCGATAGTATTGGCGTTATCAATAGAATTGTTATTGCATTTTTAATACTATCGATAGCACTGTCGGTATCGTGACTTTTCGAGGACAACTATCGATAGTTCAGCAACACTAGTGCAGACTTAAGGTGTAGGTAATTGTGTCAAATACACCTCATGCTACATACGTACACTGTGTGCTTAGAGTCGGAGATGTCAGTCCCTAGTCTTGAGTTACAGCCCCTCGTGTTGACCGACACGTGTTGTGTCAACAACTGGACCGCTTACCCTGCCTCGACCTCGTGTTCGGACCTATTTCTGAATAAGCGCCTCAAATGTTGAGAAAATGCGGACGCATTTCTTCGGTTTCGAAATAAAATGTTTATTTTTATGTGATTGACGAGCAGACGTATTTTTTTTTTTATGTGATAGGTAGCAGGCGAGCAGGCGGATCACCTGATGGTAAGCAATTGCCGCCGCCCATGGACACTTGCAACACCAGTGGAGTTACAAGTGCGCTGCTAACCTTTGAACACCTTCCCCCCAAGTGGGCCTCCGGTGCCCTCACTCACTCGGCGAAACACAGCACAGGGGCTGCTTCACGCCGGTTTTCTGTGAGGCAGTGGTATTACTCCGGTCGAGCCGGCCCATTCATGCCGAAGCGTGGCTCTCCCACAGTTAATAATCTCTTTATTTATTTATTTTATTTACTTATCTACTTATTTATGCTAGTCACATGGTTATACAGTTGGTACAAACAATTTATGTTAGAACATTGATCACGTGTCACTCCACGTATTACCTGATGGTAAGCAATTGCCGCCGCCCGTTGTGAACACCAGCCGTGTAACAAGAGCGTTGCCAACTTCTTCTTTTTGACTCGGCGAAAAGCGAAGCTACTTCACATTGTATCTGTATTCCAGTGAAGCTGAGTCATCTATGTTGAAGCGTAACTCCTACGAATTTCTTTTCAAGTCTTTATTTTTTTTTGTAACTTTTATCCGACTCTTTATTTTTTTTTATATATACGTGGATACGGAAAATCGATATAAAACATCGTATCGCCGAAGTTGAAATTCTGGCAAAATTTGTCATACCCCGGCCCGGAATATCGAGTTTGGTCATAATCGATATACAGCAAACTGTGATGCTTTTCGTATGTATTTCGAAGGGTGGATATGGAAAAACGATATAAAACATCGTATCGCCGAAGTTGAAATTCTGGCAAAATTTGTCATACCCCGGCCCGGAATATCGAGTTTGGTCATAATCGATATACAGCAAACTGTGATGCTTTTTGTATGTATTTCGAAGGGTGGATACTGAAAAACGATATAAAACATCGTGGTCTAAATAGATGGCGCTGGGCATCAATTACATCGCACATGTGTTTTGCTTTTTGGTTTTGGTCTTATCGTTGTCTGTAGAATTCACCTCTTTAAAATAGTATAGATATAGAAGAAGATAGATATTATACATGAGTAGTAGTTATAGATTATAACATCTAAACATGCCACAAACAGATTGCAAATCTTTACGATAACCTCTACTTGCTGTTTACCAATCCATGACCTCACAGCTGAGGAAAACAAACACTACAGCTACCTAGTCGGTACTTTATAATACAGGGTACCTATGCTAAAAGACTTCAACCAATCAATGAGAGTTTTTACAATGCAAATTCCGATAGATGGCGTTACGTTGACGTCAGGTCCGACATTGACCACATTGGTTGTTTCATAACATAGCCAGATATTACAGTTATT
>JABMDO010000508.1:0-28398 GCA_014851415.1 Cnaphalocrocis medinalis
TGGCGCTGGGCATCAATTACATCGCACATGTGTTTTGCTTTTTGGTTTTACCTTAGGTAGGTCTTATCGTTGTCTGTAGAATTCACCTCTTTAAAAATAGTATAGAAGATAGATATATACAGATAGGTAGTTATAGATTATAACATCTAATACATGCCACAAACAGATTGCAAATCTTTACGATAACCTCTACTTGCTGTTTACCAATCCATGACCTCACAGCTGAGGAAAACAAACACTACAGCTACCTACTTACTTTATAATACAGGGTACCTATGCTAAAAGACTTCAACCAATCAATGAGAGTTTTTACAAATGCAAATTCCGATAGATGGCGTTACGTTGACGTCAGGTCCAACTTTGACGACATTGGTTGTTTCATAACATAGCCAAAGATATTACAGTTATTTATTTGTAACTAACGCCCGCGACTTCGTCCGCGTGGAAAAGTAACTTTTTACCCCCCTTTTAACCCCTTACAACCCCTTTTTCGCAATAAAAAGTAGCCTATTTTCTTTCTCAGGGTCTAGATCATCTGTAGGTATACCAAATTTCATTTAAATCCGTTCAGTAGTTTTGGCGTGAAAGAGTAACAGACAGACAGACAGAGTTACTTTCGCATTTATAATAAGTATTAGTTAGGATTAGGATTAGTTAGGATATCTGTGAACATAACTTCATAATTTTGACATAATACGTCAAAATGTAACCAATCCTCTCGTTGTTGGACCTGACGTCAACGTAACGCCATCTATCGGAGTTTGCATTTGCCAAAACCTGCACTGGCCGGATTGCGCATTTGGTAGTAACCCTTAACGTCAAAGATCGAGGGTTTGATCCCCATTCTGGGGTCTGGGTGTGACCTCAGTTCTACAGTAGGTACTCCATCTAGCAGATTTTTTTTACAAGCGATATGGGTGCTGTGTTGTATCAATAATAAAGTCGTGAAATTAATTGATGGCGCCACTGTCGCTTATGTCATAGGGTATGGCAGCCCCATTGGTTAAAAACATGGGAACTCCTTTAGTTCCCCAAAAATCTGTTTTCAGGACTTTCTTGACGCATTACTGCTTACCATCAGGTGATCCGCCTGCTCGCCTGCTACCTATAACATAAAAAAATAATTATGCAGACATATCAAAAATGTAAAATCTTTCAAAATTCTTCAATCGATTCTCGCCTTAATTTTAAAGATGTTTGATACAATATTGGATACAATAATCAACAATAATCAAATGAGCAATTGACAGGTTGAGTAAACTGACGTGTGGTCTGTTATGGCCCGCCCGACCCGACCCGGGAATCAAACCCGTGACTTCAAACCCAACGGTTTTAAGTCAAAGGTTGGCAGCGCACTTGTACTGGTGTTGCGGGCGTTTATGGGCGGCGGTCGCTTACCATCAGGTGATACCTCTGCTCGTCTGCCACATAACACATAAAAACAAACATAGAATGAAGTCAGCCGTTTTGTAAAAAAGACCCTTATCATTTTAAAATCCTAAATTGCATCCAGGAAGTATCCAAATAATTATTGAATAATATTTTACGTACGCACGTCTAATGACGTCACAAAACTCATAAACGAAACCGGTATTTCTACAAATTACTTGCCGGTTTCAAACAGCTGATCGAAAACGACGCCATCATAGAAAAATATTTACGTGCTAGAAAAACAGCAGCGAATCACATAAATAATCCTTATGATTTTCGACCTTGTGCAGGGCCGTCTCTAGCTCATGTGGCGCCCGTGTGCAAAACATTGCCCTAGCAAACCCCCCCCCCCGCACCGCGCACTGACAGGCCTCTTCCTCGGAGAGAAGGGAGTCGCGCGTCTGGTCGGCGTCTCCTCCCTCTCCTTGCCCTTCTGCGAGCATGCAAGGGGATCCTCCTCCCTCTGTCGCTCGGCGGCCTCTTTCTGTGACATTACGTCCTCGCAGAAAGAGGCAAAGGCCGTAAAGGCTTGGTCGCTGGTGACCATCGCTCCGACTATAGTTGGGAGCGAAAGGTCGCTCCCAACTACGCGCACCAACTCCTGGCGCTGTTGGTCCCAGGAGCTGCACACGGCCAGAGTGTGCTCGGCCGTATCCTCGTCCGCCCCGCAAGCGTGGCAACGGGGGGTCTCCTCTCGCTCGATACGGTGCAGGAACTTGCCGAAGCAACCATGTCCTGTCATGATCTGCACCATACGAAACGAGAGGAATCCATGGGACCTCTCCAACCACCGATCTAGAACCGGGGCTAGCGCGTCCGTTGTCCACCGACCAAACTCGGCGATGCCTAGGCTGGCGGACCATCTCCGGACGAGATCTTTATTCGCCTCCTTACGCATTGCCTCGCGCTCCTGTAGGCAGAAGGGCTCGCCCTCCTCCTTTTTGGCCACCGTCCATTCATAGATGGAGGCCAGCACCTTGGCCTCCTCCTCCCAAGGAGGGGTCCCTGCCAGCGCGCAAGCCGGCGAGAAACTTACTGTTTTATAAGCTCTGGCGACTCGCTGCGCTATCGCCCTCTGAGGCGCTCTCAAAAGGGAGGCATTCAGCCGTCTAGAGATCTTATCAACCCAAATGGGGGCCCCGTATAACGCCATTGAGCGTAAAATTCCGGCATATAGCAGCCGGCATCTTGGGTTAGGACCACCCAGGTTAGGCAGGAGCCAATTAAAAGCATTCGCTGCTTTTAACAGGCGCGGTACCAATCGCCGGAAGTGGGGACCAAAATTCTAACGCGCATCTAAAATTAGACCGAGATATTTCATCTCTGTCTTAACTTCCACTCTACAGCCCTCAACAGATATGGATGCGTCAGGAGGAAAACGACGACGTGGTGGCGCGAAGTATATAGCCTCCGTTTTGTGGAGGGCCACCTGCAGTCCGAACAATACAGTTTGTCCAGCCGTTTAAGGGTGGAGCCTCCATATAAAGTCCCCCACATGTAATGTGGGGGCAGCGCCCAGAGGCGCCCCAAGTAAAGGGGGGAGAAAAAAAGCAAACAGCGAGCGACCCACTTTCGTGGGAAGTCCCGTGGCCTTGCGGTTCGGAAACTCCACGTAAGATTTACCTACGACACGCCCCCACTTTAGTGGGGACTGACCCCGACCGGTGATGTCGTGGTGATCCCCCAAATATAAACGTGGCGCGCCTTGCTTTGCTGTAATACGACAAATATAAGAAGAGCTCCAGGTGCTACACAAAATGTATGCAAACTGGAGTTCTTTTTACGTTGGTTATTAAAGCGGGGCGGCCGGCCAGCGCGGGCGCGCGCTGAGTGGGGCTCCGTTGCGAGCGGCGCCCGGCGCCTCAAGGACCGCGGCGCCCGGCGCCCCTAGGACCGCGGCGCCCGTGTGCAACGCACACCCTGCACCTAAGGGAAAGACGCCCCTGACCTTGTGCGGTGAATAATAAGAGGTAAATGTTGCAAATTGTACACTTATTACTTTACAATGTAACTGAACCAATTAGTTTTCTATCCCGCTCTGGCTTGGGCTAAGTGGTGCGCGGGAACGGGAGGAGACGATCGTACGATATCGGATGATGCGAGGAAATTTTACACTGTACGAGGCGACTGCTATTTTATATTGCGTCAAGAAATTAGTGATAACGATTTTTTTTTATTGAGGTACTAGCGGTAATTTCAATTTGTTACCAGTTGGCAGCATGGTCTAATGTGGCAGTCAGGTAGTAACTAATAGGTATGGGTACTTTTTCAATAAAGTCGTGTTTAATTTAATTTTGAGGAACTATTATGAAGGTCCATTATTAACTATTATAAAATTGTAACATTTTGTAACCAATATGGGGCTTTTATGACATTAGTGACAGAGTGTGTGAAGCAGCTTGGCACTTTCCGCATTACGTATTCTCATAAAAATTTCATTATTACCGTGTGGCAGTCTTCAAACCTTCGAGATCGAGATTAACATAAGAATGCTAAAATTGCCGATTACGCAGTTAGCTTACACCTCTATAATACAAAATTAAATGTTAATTTTATAGATACTGACCTTCTGATGGAGATATTTTGAGAAATTATGACTTATCAATGATGACTAGATGACCCTGGCCGTTTATGAGTATTTTGATCAAAGTGCTTCAAGAAAGTCATGAAATTAATTGATGGCACCACTGCTGCTTCCGTTATAAAATATTGTAGCCCCATTGGCTATAATACTATAGGTCCTCAAAAATAATTTTCACGACTTTTTTGATAGAGTTTAAAAAAAACATTTATTTTTGTCGTCACGTCCAGTCCTTGTCGTATCTTATTAATTTCCCGTGCCATGTAAATGCACCCTTATGTCAAGTACTTGATTACTTAGGTCCGAATAAGATTGTAGCTCCCTTAACTTAACAAATCTTTAAAAATACTTTGAAAAATAAAATAAATGATATGTAAATTAATTGATTAAACTAACCGGAAAAGGAATAATTCATGTCAAAACAAGAAAATAAAAATAAATACTTGAATAAAATACAATTCCTTACGTTTAATAACTGGATAATTCAAGGCTAGGTAATCGATTGCGATCTATTTTAGTATCTGTCTGGTTTTTTATACATTAAAGATAACAAATTGATAAATTATTAGAGATATAACCTCACCACACCAGTTTTCCAATTCGCCTGCTATCCGATTCGGACTAAGTTTTGTTTGTTACTCTCCTGTCAAAGAGTGTCAAACTCTACCTACTAATCTACGTCAAAAAAATACGAAAATGTTATCAAATAAAATAATTTAACGTTAATTCGTTAACGTGTGGAAAGTTCAGAATTATTTCGTTTATATGAAATAGTGCGTGAATTCTTTTTTATGTTATAGTTGTAAAATGTATCGAGGATCAATTATGGGTTTATATTCCGAAGGGCCATACAGGTTAGTACTTTAAATGTTATTTAAAAAATAAAACTATTTTTAAACTTAGTTCTAAAAAATTAATCGTCTTTTATATTTTTCTATATTATTTTAAAAGTTATAGTATTTTTTATTTAAAGTAAGTAGGCAATCTTAAAGTGTGCCAAAGAATTTTCACCAAGTTCAATACAGTTTGCTAATTTCTAATGAATTCGCTTTTGCAATAAGTTACTCCAATCGTTGTATTTTAGCATTACTGATTTGATTCATCCTGACAAACTTGTCAGCTTTACTATAGCAATTTGCCTACTTAATACCTTGCTTGAAAAATAAATTTGTTGGTCAAATTAAAACAATTTTTGACCTTTAGAGGAAATAAAAAAAATAAAAATATTTTTTAAAGAACCATTGAAAGAATTATGATAAGAACCCTTCAAACATTTGTGGCTATTTAAATTATTCAACTTATTCCTGAGCTTATAAATTCAAAAGAAAGTTGTTTATTCATATAATTTTTTTTTGTGTTATGTTAGGTTCTGTGGCAAACCTCGCACTATTTAATTGTAAATTTCCCTACTTTTTTGGAAAAATAGATGTGTGCTGGTGGTACATTATAATTATACAGTTAAGGTCCTCATTCACCATCTCTGAGTAAAGTTCCAAGTAGTATTCTTGTCAATTAAAGCTGGTTCGCAGAAAATTGGTCCCTGGTCTGTGGCCTAGTTAACAATTTAAATATTTATTCAATACAAAGACCAGGGGCCAATTTTCTCCGAACCCACTTTAATTGAGTAAATTACTTGGAACTTTACCTAGAGATGGTGAAAGAGGCCCTTAGTGTGTTATTATAAATATAAATAAATATAAATTGAGACAACATTACATACATTGTCCTGGTCCCAAACTAAGGTTTTCCCTTGTACTATGGAAACCAGAAACAACGAAGGTATCACAAACACCCAGACCCAACACAAATATCTGTTTCATCAACAAACATTTGTGTCGGTGCGGTAATCGAACCCGCAACCCTTACGTCTCAACCGGCGCTCAAACCATTGCGCTAAACGGGTCGTCGAATTATAAAGCCACTATAGGTTTTTGTTTAGGCATTATTTTATGTTTTTTTAGTATTAGCTAAAATTTATCCTGCTTATCTGGTTTTCTGCAGTTTCTTATTAAGTAAAATGTTTTTTTCTTCATAATGCAACATTAGTAAAACTGATTTTAAACTATTACCTTGCACTCCAAAATCAGTTGAAACATCAAACAGTAAGTATGTACTTATATTAACCGTGGGAAACTCTGAGTCAGTCGTAACGCTTTCTTCAAATTAGGCCCCCGGTCTTCTTGAAGCTGTGATAAGTGCTCCAACTGAACTCTTCAATAAATGCCCACCTCCCCTCATTGGTGGTCAGTTTAGCCCTGTCCACTCCCCTGTCAGTACCTACCCACAACCTTTTTGGGAGTCTGGATCCGCACCTGGAACCAATAAATAATAATTCAGTAGATGCATAATTTAATTTTTTTTTTATGACAGCACTGTATAGTAATTACAGCTGTTAAACACAGTTAAAATGAACAACAATACTACTGCTATGATGTAACAGGTCATAAGTTATTTGTATTATTGTCTGTGGTTTTGTTTTATAATCTATTATATAAAGAGAAAGAGAAATTAGTCAATAAAATTGTGAAATTTATTCTTGAGGAACTATTACGGAGTTCCATAGTATTATAACCAATCGGGCTACCATACTCTATGACGTAAGCGGCAGTGGCGCCTTTAAATTAATTTCATGACTCGCTTGATTCATTATAGTTTTGTTTTAAATTTATTCTTCGGCATGAATGAACACTGCTCAACGAAAACATAAATAAATGCGTTGCAGTATATGTATAGGCTTTACTTTTTTCCCTACACTAACACAAATATTTGTTGATCCCTACACTAACACAAATATTTGTTGACGAAACAGATATTTGTGTGGGTCTGGGTTTGTGGTTGTTCGTTGTTTCTTTCCATAGCTCTTGTTTCTTTCCATAGCACCGACACAAATATTTGTTGATGAAACAGATATTTGTGTTGGGTGTGAGTTTTGTGGTTCCTTCGTTGTTTCTGGTTTCCATAGCTCAAGGGAAAACCTTAGTTTGGGACCAGTAGGCCTAACATGCGCACCGCGACAAAATTTTGTCGACTCTCGTTCGCAAGAGCGTATCCTTCTATCCCGCTCATCGCTCAGTCAGGTGAGCGAGACGCAACTTGCGAGTGTCGACAAATTATCTCGCGGCGCGCATGTTAGCCCGGCAGGACTATCTTCTTCTTCTTCTTCTTCGTACGGGCTTTTCCGCAATTAGGCTTCAACTGTGCCCATTTCGCGTGCGGAGGGTGACGTTGGCCGGTCTTCATTCCAACCAGCCAAGTTCTTCCAGGAAACCTGCCAGCGCCTTCGCGCCGCTGAAGACTTCCCGGAGACTACCTGGATTACCCAGGTAGTGCGCCCGGCAGCTGGCCACCCCTCTGCACTCCAGCAGGATGTGGGCGGCTGTCTCGTCCTTCTCCATGCATGCTCTGCATAGAGGGCTATCTGTAACACCTAGGTTGAAAAGATGTTTGTTAAAGTTGCCATGACCCGTCAGAGCACACGTCACCAAACGTAGGCTTGACTTGTTTAGCTGCAGAAATTGCCTAGAGAGACGGGCGTCCAGTTGCGGTAGAGTAAGTTTCGCCTGTCTGCATTCCTCTAGACTGCTCCAGTAGCTGTTGTGTAGAATTTTGGTATGATTCAAGATTTTACCTTTCAGCCAGTTTTGGGGGAGAGGGAGTATGGGCTCCGGTCCTACCGGGGACATACTGGATCCTCTTCTTGCAAGTTCGTCAGCTGCATCATTACCTCTGCTGCCGCTGTGTCCTTTGATCCATTGTAGGAACAGTTCATTGTGGAGACCCACCTCATTTAGCATCTGGTGGCATTCCTTTATTAGGCCGGTCTTGATAGTGAAACTACTTAGGGCCTGCAGTACTGATTTGCTGTCCGAGAGGATCTTATGGTGTGGTTTTTTACCTTCCTCGCTGTGATCGCTTTTGCTGCCAGTAGGATGCCCATGCATTCTGCCTGAAAGACAGTATTATGTTCTCCTAGTGGTACTGCGATGTTTATGTTCAGATCTTCGGAGAAGACCCCCGTCCCCGTGCCTTTGTCAGTTTTTGAGCCGTCTGTAAAAATCATAAGCGACTTATGGGGAATCCGAGGGTCTTCTTCTTCGATCAGATGTATCTTGTACCTTTTGTCGAAGATGTGTACCTACTGTCTCCACTCTGTCACATGGTGCTGCTAACATAGGAGTGTCAGCCCATTCTTCTATGAGGTTATTAAGATGCTTTACCTGTCTGAATTTGACGAGGCCTTGCTGTTTAAGTCTTAGTGCACTGAGAGCCGCTTCCTGTTGTACTATCAGGTGTAGTGGCTGTAGGTTGAGCATGATTTCCATCGCCGCTGTGGGAGTGGTTTTCATACAACCTGTCATGGCACAGCATGCCTGCCTCTGGAATCTTTGTAGCTTGTCTGCGCAGGTCGACTTAAGCGTCCTGGGCCACCAGACTACTGCTCCATAGGTTACCATTGGTCTGATGACAACAGTGTATAGCCATTTGAAAATCTTTGGTGATAGACCCCATCGCTTCCCTACCATCCGGCGGCATTGCCATAGGACTATACTGGCAGATTTTAGTTTCTTTTCAACATGGCTGCTCCAGTTAAGTTTGCTGTCCAGGGTAAGCCCTAGGTACTTACCTCATTTGACAGTTGTAGATCTGACCCAAAGAGTTTGGTAGAGTGAATTTCCCAGCTGGCGTTTGTTGGTGAACATTACCAACTCTGTTTTGCTGGGGTTTACCTTTAGATCATGTTCTTTGCACCAGTCTTCTACCTCTTTAAGTGCAGCTTGCATTATTACGCATGCGGTGCTTGCTTTGAACCCTGTCAGTAAAATTGTCAGGTCGTCAGCATATCCTACCGTGTAGAAGTGCTTCGAGTTTTAGCCTGTTGAGAAGGTCGTCAACCACTAAGTTCCACAGTAAGGGTGACAGGACTCCTCCCTGGGGGCATCCCCTCACCACCACTGCTCCCTTTGTTGCCGCACCTGCTACTCTGACTACTCGACTATTTAGCATGTTTATAATCCACTCAGTTATAGTTTTTGGAGCGTTGTGTCTTACCAGAGCTTGTCTGATGCTGGAGTAGTTAGTTCTGTCGAAGGCGCCTTCTATATCAATGAAGCATCCTAGACAGATGAGCTTGTCGTGAATGGCTGCTTCTATTTTACCTACCACTTGATGAAGAGCCGATTCTGTAGATTTACCTGCGCTGTATGCGTGCTGGTGTTTGCTTAGAGGGATATCGAGTAGGGCTCCCCCTCTTAGTTCTCTATCACAGAGTCTCTCCAGGGTTTTTAGGAGGAAGGATGTTAGGCTGATAGGTCTGAAGGCTTTGGGATCAGTGTAGTTGGCCTTACCTGGCTTAGGTATGAAGAGCACCCTAACTTCTCTCCAGCTCTTTGGGGTGTAGCTCTTTGCAAGGCAGGCTTGGTAGATAATGGTGAGGTGTTCTATTATGGTCTTACCTCCCCATTGTAAGAGTGCAGGAAAGATGTTGTCTGCTCCCGCAGCTTTGAACGGTTGGAAACTGTTTATGGCCCATTCTACCTTTTTTGGTGTGATCACCTTGTATGCAGTGTTCCAATCTTGTTCAGAAGGTATGCGGTCTTCTACTATGGTGTCTTGTAATGTGTTGAACTGACACCCTGGGAAGTGTGCATTTAGTAGTATCTCGTGTGTTTCCGAGGTGCTGGTAGACATAGTGTCGTCTGGCCTTTTAAGGAGTCCCAGCTCAGGGGTGCCCCCCTTCGCTAGAGTCTTTCTTACCCGGTTTGCCTGTAGGTTGGAAGCAATCTCTTCGCTGAAATTCCTCCAAGAGTTCGCTTTCCAGTATCTGTCGGCAGGACTATGTATGTTGTCTCAATTTTTTTAAGGGCGATGGCAATCGCTTCACATCAGGTGATCCGTTAGCTCGTCCTACCAAAAATAAAAACGAAAATATCATATTGTTTACTTCACATGCGTCACAACACATTCTTTGATCTTTCTAGCGATAATAAGCTTAACACCGACTGTAATAAGTGTTATCTATTGGATAATACTGATAGCTAGACACATGAAGTTTTGATTACACGGATTATGTTTATTTTCAATCAAAAAACATGTGACCTAAACCTTGATCAAAGAAGCCCTAAATACAGTAGCTTACATAATAAATGTTCTATAAGGACTAAAATTGAATAAAGAATATTTCTATTTCTATTTCAATGCACGTTAAAATTAACGCCACGTTTAAGTACCGGTCCGTGATCTCGGCGTCCCGAGATCGATTCCCAGGTCGAGCAAAAGTATGTTTCGAATTTTTCGAACATAGGTTGGGTTTGCGATCGCCAATCCGCATAAGGCAAGCGTGGTGATTAAGCCTAATTCCATCATAGTAGCGATGACTTGATTTCTATTATGGAGGCCTTTACCCTGCAGTGGGACAGTATATAGACTGATACTTAAAATACTTTGAAGTATCAGCCTATACTTCGTCGCCAATGAAGGCTCCATTCGCAAAAGAGCGCTATTTGGCATTTTCAGTCAGTCTAACAGTACGCCATCTAACGGATTTTTACGCGCAATAGCCCCTTATTGAGACTGCCTGTCCACCGAAGCGGAGCAGGTGAAATCCGCCAATAGAATGGCATAATTTAATTGTGGGAGAGCCATGCTTCGGCATGAATGGGCCGGCTCGACCGAAGTGATACCACTGCCTCACAGAAAACCGGCGTGAAGCAGCTCCTGTGCTGTGTTTCGCCGAGTGAGTGAAGGTACCGGAGGCCCATCGGGGGGGAAGGGGATAAAAGGTTAGCAGCGCACTTGTGACCCCACTGGTGTTACATGTGTCCATGGGCGGCGGCAATTGCTTACCATCAGGTGATCCGCCTGCTCGTCTGCTACCTGACACATAAAAAAAAAAATCCGCTACTCGAGAAACAAACATCTTCTACTAGTGGATTTTGACGTACTGTACTTATGATTATTTTCTATCTCTTTCCAGGCCTTCTATGTCCCAAGGGACGGTGATCCACAGCCAGCGGTTCCAAGAGAAGGACTTCGCCATCGCCACTCCTGAAGAGTTTGTGAGGAGGTTCCAGGGTACGAAGCCGATTAATAAGGTAATTACAAGCTTTAATTTAAGTTCGGGGGGGAAGGGGATAAAAGGTTGGCAGCGCACTTGTAACTCCACTGGTGTTGCAAGTGTCCATGGGCGGCGGCAATTGCTTACCATCAGGTGATCCACCTGCTCGCCTGCTACCTATCACATAAAAAAAAAAATTTCTCTGTCTGTCTGTCTCTATGTTTGTCTTTCTTTCACGGCAAAACGGAGCGACGGATTGACGTGATTTTTTAAGTGGAGATAGTTGAAGGGATGGAGAGCAACATAGGCTACTTTTTGTCCCTTACTAACCCCCCATTGTAGCGACGCCGCGGGCAAAAGTAATCTATACTAATATAATAAAGCTGAAGAGTTTGTTTGTTTGTTTGTTTGTTTGAACGCGCTAATCTCCGAAACTACTGGTGCGATTTGAATAATTCTTTTTTTGTTGGATAGTCCATTTATCGAGGAAGGCTATAGGCTATCAACATAATAATATTAAGGGGGTTGTAAGGGGTTAAAAGGGGGGTAAAAAGTTACTTTTCCACGCGGACGAAGTCGCGGGCGGCCGCTAGTTAATTATAATGTAAAAATTGATCGAAGGATTCATGTGGAACTCGAACCCAGTTCCTTACACAAACTTACTACGCTGGCCCCTCTGTTGTCTGATATCTGTAACACAAATGCTTACGCTACTTAGCACAGAGTCAGGTCAATGTATGAGGTGTTGTATGAATTTATTCATTTGATATAGTCGTTTAGTCTTGATACTCAAAATAATTCGGTATCAATATTTATCAATTTTATCTGTTTGTGATTTAATCAGTTCTGCCAACTACAATCAAGATGACAAATATTATCAGGGAAAGATGCTTCATGCTAGGTATATTTGGGGCTTATCAACTAATTTGGAAATAAGTATATCGCACAGCTGATGCAAGAACGTCGTTGCAGTGTCCATGAGCGGCGGCAATTGCTTACCATCAGGTGATCCGCCTGCTCGTCTGCTACCTATACCATAAAAAAAAAAAAAAAAAAAAAAAAAAAAAAACTACCAATTTTTGTGACACTTACGACATTTTAGCAAACAATTAACGTCGTAAGGCCCAGACAGCAGACACGATGGCTTTTGGGTCTTACGACCTTAAGAAGATTAAGGGTCCATTCAATTACTCGACCCGACATTTTTTTTTCTATTTTGACCAAGAATACGAAAATTAGAATTTTATTCGAATTTTTGTTTACTAAAAATATCCTATCTATATCGTATTCTCGTATCGTAAATCCTATATCTATATCTTACAGATAGAGATATTTTAGGGTTTTTTGTTATGATATAGGTGGCAGACGAGCCGACGGATCTTACCTGATGGTAAGCGATTACCGCCGCCCATGGACACCTCAACAACAGTGCAGTAGACATAGAGATAGACTTTCAAATTAAAACTCGAGATAAAAGGTGAAAATGGAGAGCCCCACAATCTGTGGGGTCTAATTCTGGATTTCACCTGTGGGCCACAGGAGCAAATCTCGTGTATCAGCATTGAAGTTAAATTAGAGATTTGTATGAGCGAATTTATGTAGGAAGGTGGGGCAAGGAAACCAGGTTTGGAGTACAAGTTACTATATTTATTAATAGTGGCCCGCCTTCACTTCGCTTCGGGACCGTAATTCATAAATGAGCCAATAGATGGCGTTGTGTCCAATTACATCGGGCAAGCGTTTCGTGTTTTCGGTTTACCTGAAAGCCTTGTCGTTTTCTATAGAAGTTATCTCTTTATGAATAGTATAGATTGTTTGAATTTATTTATCATTTATTCCTGGTGTATCTCTCCTCAGGTCCTCATCGCCAACAACGGCATCGGCGCAGTAAAATGCATGCGCTCAATAAGACGATGGTCTTACGAGATGTTCAAGAACGAACGCGCCGTGCGTTTCGTCGTAATGGTATGTATTTTAGTTAAATTTTAACATTTATTTATTGAACAGCAGGTCTCTTAAAAATTTACAGATGATATCCAAAGCCCTTATAAAAACAATTTAATAATATATGTTTTTAATAATAATAGTAGAAATTTATTGTCCCATGTTACGCTTATGCGTTCTATACTCTAAACTGGAATTCAAGACCAAAAATCTACGACAGATACGTCTCTGTCAAATCTGTTAAAGTCACTCATGTCTTAAGTGACGTTTTTAGGTTTCGCCAACCTTTTTGGCATTATTTTTCTTATTAAGCAGACTAAACTGTCAAGTTTCCATACATTGTTAAAATGTTGTAGGTAGATACCAAATGTTATTAACACCTGAAATGTTACAAGCGCAATACCATCTTTGAAAACTAAAATTACGGATGGTTAAGTTTTTATTAAAGAGCCTTGTATTAATGTGAAAAAAAGTATTTTTTTTTATTTATAGAATCAAAATTACCAATAAATAAATTACATCAGATAGTGTTTTTAGAAAAAAGGGGTATACTATGGTACGATCATTTTATTGCAGTAGCAACATTGTAGTAGATTTTTTGGTCTTGAATTCTAATTTTGGGTATAGATCTCTAGATGTTTATAGTAAAGACATGGACCCTGTTAGCAGTGGCGGGGCAAGATCTAATTTTGATGTGGGCAAGACTGGGCGAGGCTCTTTTCTTTTCTGTCGATTTTACGACGTTGATGACCGATAAAGCCGATTTTAAGCTCGTCCAAATTTTTTTGAGGCGCGTGGCCCCTACTACCGCGAGGCCGTGGGCGGTGGCCCACATCGCTTACGCCTTGCGCCGCCTTTTTTTTTTTTTTTTATATTATAGGAAGGCAAACGAGCAAGCGGGTCACCTGATGGTAAGTGATCACCGCCGCCCATGGACATCAGCTACACCAGAAGGAGTGCGGATGCGTTGCCGGCCTTTTAGGAAGGTATAGGCTCGTTTCTTGAAGATTTGAATGTCGCCTCTCTGTTAGGGCACTACAATAATGTTAATAATGTAATTTAAACTTCTTTTTAATTTTTGTTTCTCCTACCAGGTGACCCCGGAAGACCTGAAAGCCAACGCGGAATACATCAAGATGGCGGACCACTACGTCCCCGTGCCCGGGGGATCCAACAACAACAATTATGCCAACGTCGAGCTGATTGTGGACATCGCTGTTCGCACTCAAGTGCAGGTATGATCATCAAGAAAGTCATGAAATTAATGAGGGTTTATGCAAATGCAAAATCCGATAGATGGCGTTACGTTGACGTCAGGTCCAACTTTGACGACATTGGTTGTTTCATAACATCCTACTACTATTATAAGTAAAACTACTGAATGGATTTGAATGAAACTTTACCACAATATAGCTTATACATCAGAATAACACATAGGCTAAAATTTATAAAAATATATTGCGTGGATTGTCCAAAATATGACGGTAAGTGTCAATAATTAACTCCACGCGTACGAAGTCGCGGGCGGCCGCTAGTAACTTCATAATTTTGACATGATACGTCAAAAACACCAATCCACTCGTTGTTGGACCTTAATGTAACGCCATCTATCGGATTTTGCATTTGCATAAACCCTCATTGATGGCGCCACTGCCGCTTACGCCATAGAGTATAGTAGTCCCATTGGTTATAATATGGTTAAGTTCCTCAAGAATAAATTTCACGACTTAATACATCGAACCACACGCAAGCGGCTGTCATTCCATCCTCATCATCTTGATGTTAATAAATTCGTTTATAAATATCAATAGGAATTTGACGTAACACCAAAAGTCCATAAAATACTAATAATAAAAACTTTACTCCAAACTGGAATTCAAGACCAAAAAATCTACGACAGATACGTCACTGTCAAATCTGTAAAAGTCACTTATGTCATTTTCAAGTAACATTTTCAGGTTTCGCCAACCTTTTTGGCATTCTTTTTCTTATTATGCAGACTAAACTGTCAAGTTTCCATACATTGTTAAAATGGTGTAGGTAGATGCCAAATGTTATTAACACCTGAAGTGTTACAATACCATCTTTGAAAACTAAAATTACGGATGGTTAAGTTTTTATTAAAGCGTCTTGCATTTACGTGAAAAAAAGGAAATAAAATATTTTTTTTAAATTATATAATCAAATCAAATCAAATCAAAATCTCTTTATTCAATTTAAGTCCTTTACAGAACATTTATGAATGTCAAATTTTATAATCTACTGCTGATTCGGAAGGTCAATTTCTACCGAGAAGAATCAGCAAGAAACTCAGTAGAACTTAATCTTTTCAAATTAGTTATCATACATTTTTTAAAGAATTAAATAAAATTTAAATTACCAATAAATAAATAACATCAGCGAGTGTTTTTAGAAAAAAAAGGGTTTTACTATAGTACGATCATTTTATTGCAGTAGCAACATTGTAGTAGATTTTTTGGTCTTGAATTCCAGTTTTGAGTATACTAATAGTATGGTACTCGAGAGTATAACAAACAAATAATAATAATAATACGTTACCGATGTATTTCTTCTTTTACATAATAGGCTGATACATTATTTTATTCTAGGCCGTATGGGCCGGTTGGGGGCACGCTTCCGAGAACCCCAAGCTACCAGAGCTGCTGCACAGAGCTGGAGTGGTATTCATTGGTCCACCTGAGAAGGCTATGTGGGCGTTGGGAGACAAGATTGCCTCGTCCATAGTGGCCCAGACAGCTGATATACCAACCTTGGCTTGGAGTGGTAGCGGTGAGTTAACTTGGCTAATTCACTACCGTGCATTTAAATCCAAATTAATAGGGTATTTTACTGTTCGAAATATCGACATCCGATACCTAGACTCGATAATTTACTGTATAAGTGTACGATTTATTGAAGAAACATTTTTAAAAAGTTTGAATACAATAAAATTGTTGGAGCAACAAACATTTGATATACTTACGTGTCTTTTAACTAAATTTTGTACGGCGCTTGTAGGAAGCACGAGCCTAGTGACGTCATTATTAGCGTATCGCTCTCCTTTTCTCATTGGGAACTTTGCAACTATATCTTTGGAACTAATGATGATAGATAAAAAATAAAAAGGGAGCTGTGATTCATACTTAAAAAAGTTTAAAAAAATAACTAAAAAAAGGGTTAATGAGGGTTTTTGCATTTGAAAAATCCGATAGATGGCGCTACGTTGCATTTGACGTCAGATCCATCTGTGACGACATTGGTCGTTTGTACGTAACTACAATCCACTCGTTGTTGGACTTGACATCAACGTAACGCCATCTACCGGATTTACATTTGCAAAAATCCTCATTACTTGCAATCAAATTTAAACTCTTCTGTTTTCGTTACAGAGTTGAAAGCCGAGTACAACAGCAAGAAGATCAAGATTTCGTCGGAACTGTTCGCTAGGGGTTGTGTGACCACGCCCGAGCAGGGGTTGCAAGCTGCAAATAAAATTGGTAAGTCGAAAAAATATAAAAAAAACACTATAAGGTCTGGTGAAGGTAGCGGGAGTCCCTTGGATGCGGGTGGCACAGGAGCGATCTGTGTGGAGAACGTTGCGGAATGTACTATGTCCAGCAGTGGATGTCTATTGGCTGAAATGATGATGATGATGAAGATGATGACGACACTTTATTAAAATAGATGTTTTTTTTTATATTAAACTAATGGCCCGCCCTCATTTCGCTTCGGGACCGTAATTCAGAAATAAACCAATAGATGGCGCTGTGTCCAATTACATCGCGCAAGCGTTTCGTGTTTTCGGTTCACCTATAAGCCTTGTCTTTGTCTATTGAAGTTATCTCTTTATAAATATTATAGAAGATGTGTTTGCACTTGACCTCATCTCACCTGATGGAGAGTGACAATGAGGTCTAAGATGTAGCGTGCTTTCCCAGAAGAAGCCTATTCACTCTCTACTTAAAGACACCCAAACTATAGCTCTCTAGAAATACAGAAGCCGGCAATATAATGTTTATTTACATAAAACATGTGTTACATTACATAGAATAACATCAGTTGGTACATACTTTTGTAAAAATTTAAATTGAATAGAGAATTATTATTAATTAAATAGAAAAAACAATACATTTATTACTAATTTAAAAAAAATGTCATTATAAATTGATTTGATATAAATTAATTAGGATTCAGTCAAAATTTATCATTCAAGAAGTCATCTATACTATAGTAGCATTTTTCTGTAAGAATTAGCTTAAGTTTCTTTTTAAAGATATTTTTATTTATACTCCGATGCTTTACTTTATTTTACTACCAATTTCCTTATTTTGCTCTCTAAAGAAACATTTTTTTCCAGGATTCCCCGTGATGATCAAGGCTTCCGAAGGCGGCGGTGGCAAAGGTATCAGGAAGGTGGAGAACCCAGACGACTTCCACAACATGTTTCGACAGGTGAGTAATCTGACGTATTACAGTGGCCAGCACATCAAGTTACTACAATCTGTCAAATTTCTTCAATCGAACCTCACTTTTATGTCAAACGTGTTTGGTTCAATATCAACTGAGGAAATTTGACAGATTGTAGTAACTTGATGTGCTGCCCACTGTACATTACGGGTAGCTGTATAAAAAACATGCGGCGGATCAACGATTTACGAACGACCGAAACGTTATACCACAAAATAAAGACTTTGACACAGAAGGCTGACTCAGCCTTGATTTTGAATTTAGAAGAGTTCGTTGACATATGCTAGGGTTGTTGCCCGGCATGAGTACATAAGCGCGCGGCCTCTACCACAGACCTCGACAGTTCGAAAATCTTAAGTCATAAGTTATAGTCCATTTCAGCTAAGAAGAGCCCTGTGACACTTCGATTTTTGACACTTTTAGAGATGTCTATAATAAAATGATTGCGATTGTTTCTGGTAATCGATAATACTTCCTAAGGAAATGGAATCGATTTTTTTATACTAACAGCAACCACACATTTGCCAAAAAAATAACAAAAACAGCAACAAAACGTAACAAACAACAGCAATAAAAGTCAACAATAACAAACACAACAACAAAAAGTAACAATAACCGAACACCACGCAAATACAACGAAAACATAACTCGCATACAAGGCTGATGCACTCATACTAATCCGATTATCGAGTAATCGCAACATGGCCGCCGATTATGACATGTCGCAGCTCTATGTTTTTTCCACGTTCCGTTACAAGTAATACGATGTGCATAGGATTGTTTTAAAAAATGTTGTTATTTTCTATTCCATTAAATTAAAGTAAATGATACTGTTTTTGTTTTATAACTTTGAGATGTTTTATTGGAATATTTTTTGGAATAATGCAATAAAAAAGATAAACAATAAAAATATTTTTCATTGTCAAACATAAAATGCGTAGTTCAGAACGCAATGAAGTGTCACAGGGCTCTTCTTAGCTGAAATGGACTATAGGATTCATGTGGTCGAAAAGGCGTTTTTGCCCGTTAGTGCGCATGCGTGAGTACATGACATATTTTTAGCTTTTAGTGGGCAGTTAGCCTTCTGTCACAGAGTCTTTATTTTGTGGTTATACGTTCAATAAAAATACTCTATTCTATTCTATCTTTACATGGTTAGGTTAGGGTTATTTTTTTTATAATCGACTAGAAATTCTTCTCATATACAATATCCTTAGTTTATAGATTACTAGCGGCCGCCCGCGACTCCGTCCGCGTGGAAAAGTAACTTTTTACCCCCCTTTTAACCCCTTACAACCCTCTTTTCGCAATAAAAAGTAGCCTTTGTCCTTTCTCAGGGTCTAGATAATCTGTATACCAAATTTCATTTAAATCCGTTGAGTAGTTTTGTCGTGAAAGAGTAACAGACAGACAGACAGACAGAGTTACTTTCGCATTTATAATATTAGTATGGATAGTATGGATGATAATTGTTAATAATTTCAGGTACAAGCGGAGGTGCCAGGGTCGCCAATTTTCGTAATGAAACTCGCGAAGTCAGCTCGCCATTTAGAAGTGCAACTCTTGGCCGATCAGTACGGTAATAACTCTATCAATTTATTTTATTTCAATAATCATCAGCTTTCTGCCCTAATCCCAAGTTAACTTTTTTATGCAAATTTTCAAAAGTCATAGAACAAATGTTGTCCAGAATGGTTCGTAGAACACGTGGCTTAACCACAATGATCTATCAACCATTCTGAAAAACATTGTTCTATGACTTAAATTAACCTTTAATAAAAGTCGGTAACGTGACTTGGTCATTTTGTATGGGGGGTAAATAAGCTACACATATTGTTTTAATGACTAATTTACGCCTCGTTGGTCCAGTGGTTTAAGTACCGGGCCGTGACCTCGGGGCTCGATTCCCGGGTCGAGCAAAAGGTATGTTCCGAATTTTTCGAACATAACATTTAACTGTGGGAGAGCCACGCTTCGGCATGAATGGGCCGGCTCGACCGGAGTGATACCACTGCCTCACAGAAAACCGGCGTGAAGCAGCCACTGTGCTCTGTTTCACCGAGTGAGTGACGGTACCGGAGGCCCATCGGGGGGAAGGGGATAAAAGTTGGTGTTGCAAGTGTCCATGAGCGGCGGCAATTGCTTACCATCAGGTGATCCGCCTGCTCGTCTGCTACCTATCGTATTGCGACAAGTAACAATAATGTCAATTATTGCTAAAAGTGGCCGATTTTAGCAATAATTAACATTATTGTTACTTGTCGCGTGTTAGAAATATTGTATTGCATCTTGAAAAATCCAATTTACTTGGATCTAAGTCTGTAATGTTTTATTTTCTTAAAAAATATCATATTTTCGCCACAATCAGTGTAAATAGGTTGGCGGCGCTAGTTTCATTCGTATAGCCCCTTAATATCTTACGACTATAATCGTCTACAGGTAACGCCATATCGCTGTTCGGTCGTGACTGCTCTATCCAACGTCGGCACCAGAAGATCATAGAAGAGGCCCCCGCTGCCATTTCTAACCCTGACGTGTTTATTGAGATGGAGAAGGTAAATTTTTACCCCTAGGTCTTAGGTAGGTACTTTTCCAAAATACTACCAGTATTTTGGAAAAGTATAAATATTTTCAGTTAAAAATATAACGTCTAGCTGGTTTTATGAGAATTCAAAGTTACATGGACAAGTTTTTAAAGTATTACAATTAAAACAAAATTATTATATCATTGAACTACCCGTACATTTTCCACCAACTTGTATTATAAAACCATTTACTTAAACGAAACATTTGATATAGCTACCAAACAAAACTTACTAGTCGCGCATACGAGCATGTGACGTCACTCGCCTGTAGCCATTTGTATAGAGCGTTTTTGGGCTTGCCCAAAATATGTGCTCTTAAAGTTATGATATCTCAGGTAATTCAAATCAGAATCGAATAATTTTTTTAATAATGTTTCTTAAATTGAGAGAGGTCTTTTGATTAAACACATAAAAAAATTTAGTCAAATGCCCTATTTGATAGCTCAGGGCAGGAATGAGGAGCTAAACCTCTTAGTGCGCGTATACATACTATACTCAATGCTTATTTGCGTTTCACAGTGTGTACAGACAAGATGTTAAATAGTAGGTATACATATACATACATAGATCACTGTGAACCCTGTCGGGCACAACAAATTTGTATAGAGAGGAGGAGCACCATTTTTCAGAACAAATTTATACTATCTTTTTATAATATCAATGTTATATTTTTATTTATTATTATTATGTTGTTATGGTAATAATTATACGTATTGTAATATTATTATTTCATTTAATCTACCTACTTATGCTATTTAATATTTTTATCATCTATGAATTCTTTTATACTGTTATAGCATCTTTATCATATCTTTTATACTATATTTTAAGTCATCTTACCCTCTCCCAGGCCGCAGTCCGTCTCGCCAAAATGGTCGGCTACGTCAGCGCCGGTACGGTGGAGTACCTGTACGACCCGGCCACCGGCTCCTACTACTTCCTCGAGCTGAACCCGAGGCTGCAGGTGGAACATCCCTGCACTGAGATGGTGGCTGATGTGAATCTGCCGGCTGCGCAGTTGCAGGTTGGTATTGGTGCTCGATACAGCGCCATCTATCACACGCTACGTGAGATTGATTGCTTGTTAAAAAACCCTTTATAAATATGTTATTAACCATATTTTATACCTTATATGTTGGAGATAAGCAAAGATATGAAATATTAGATATGCCTAACCTCAAACTTGCACCAGTAAACATTGTTCGTCTATCCATTGAATAGGCAAGACGAATTATTTTCAATGCATGCATGCATTTTATAAGATAGAAAGTTAACAAATGTTATCCCAAATTTGATGGGCTATCCAACTCGTCGAATTTAACACTTTAAAATCGACTTTTAACGTCCACATTCCGTCGATCATACATACAGATACACGAAATATTTTTAAATTTTAACTATACTCCAAACTGGAATTCAAGACCAAAAAGTCCTACGACAGATACGTCACTGTCAAATCTGTTAATGTCACTTATGTCATTTTTCAAGTGACGTTTTCAGGTTTCGTCAACCTTTTTGGCATTATTTTTCTTATTATGCAGACTAAACTGTCAAGTTTCCATACATTGTTAAAATGTTGTAGGTAGATACCAAATGTTATTAACACCTGAAGTGTTACAAGCTTAATACAATTGTTGAAAACTAAAATTACGGATGGTTAAGTTTTTATTAAAGGGTCTTGTATTGAAATGAAAAAATGTATTTTTTTTTTAAATTTTAGAATCACAAATACCAATAAATAAATTACATCAGCGAGTGTTTTTAGGAAAAAGGGGTATACTATGGTACGATCATTTTATTGCAGTAGCAACATTTTAGTAGATTTTTTGGTCTTGAGTTCCAGTTTTGGGTATTTACTTTTTAAAGAAATATCTATCCTCTATACCACTTTCCAGGTGGCCATGGGTCTCCCCCTCTACCACATAAAGGACATCCGTCTGCTGTACGGCGAGTCGCCGTGGGGCATGACCCAGATCGACTTCGACGAGCCCAAGAACAGGCCTACGCCGTGGGGACACGTCATCGCTGCTCGGATCACCTCTGAGAACCCTGATGAAGGTAGAACTTTGGTGATATCTATGCTATATCATCATCTTCATATCAGCCCCTTCATAACGCCCCGTTGGTCTAGTGGTTTTAGTACCGGGCCGTGATCTCGGGGTCCCGGGTTCGATTCCCGGGTCCAGCAAAAGTATGTTTCGAATTTTTCAAACATAGCTCGGGTTTGTGATCACCAATCCGCATTAGGCAAACGTGGTGTTTAAGCCTAATCCCATCATAGTAGCGATGACTTGATTTCTATGATGGAGGCCTTTGCCCTGCAGTGGGACAGTATATAGGCTGATACTACTTATAGAAAAGAAATAACATTTACAAATGTTTTGTTTTATTTTTATTTGTAAAAACTTACCATAACTTTTTGTCATTCTCTCTTTAACAGGATTCAAGCCATCTTCAGGGACGGTACAAGAGCTGAACTTCAGGTCTTCCAAGAACGTGTGGGGGTACTTCAGTGTTGCCGCATCGGGGGGACTCCACGAGTTCGCTGACTCACAGTTCGGGCATTGCTTCTCTTGGGGAGAGACCAGGGAACAGGCTAGAGAGTGAGTAGACCATGAATAGACCGAGTAGACCGTGATAAATCTGGGTATATAGGATGATTTTTAGATGTCTAGTATTTGGGCAGTCGTCATGAGTCGATTGATGCCCAGTTCGGGCATTGCTTCTCTTGGGGAGAGACGAGGGAACAGGCTAGAGAGTGAGTAGACCGGAAAGACTTTTGTAGACTGAGAATAGACGGAAAAAAATTGACTTTTAGGAAGAAATGACAAAACAAGTGATGGGCGTATGTTCAAAATCTTGACAATCGAATTATTCGAATGATTTCACAATCAGTAATCGAATGATCATTCATCATTCGAATTATTATTTTCATTCGAATGATGAATGAATTATTCTAATGTTTCATTTGAATTACTATTCATTATGTAACATGCTTACTTAACTAGTATAAGATTAGACAATTTTAAAGTATTTAACTTTAAAGTGTATTTTTTGTAATAGTTCAACCTTTTATTCGAGATTGATTATTTTTTCATTCGAAATATTGGAATAACTTTGCGTAATCTAATAATTCGAATAGTCAGTTATTCGAATGATCATTTTTATTTATTTACTAGTGGCACGCCCTCAATTCGCTTCAGCACCGTAATTCAGAAATGAACCAATAGATGGCGCTGTGTCCAATAACATCGCGCAAGCGTTTCGTATTTTCGGTTTACCTATAAGGCTTGTCGTTGTCCATAGAAGTTATCTCTTTATAAATAGTATAGATTTTAATTAAGCTAGATTTTAATCTTCTACTATTGTGATAAAAAACGATTTTTTTTCACAGGAACTTGGTGATAGCCCTCAAAGAGCTAAGCATCCGTGGTGACTTCAGAACAACAGTCGAATACCTCATCACTCTGCTGGAGACCACCGCCTTCCAGGAGAACAATATTGATACCAGCTGGCTGGACGCGCTTATTGCTGAGAGGGTGAGTAGACTGAAAAGACTTAGTCGACCAAAGATACTTAGTAGACCGGAAATACCTAGTAGACTAAATAGTTTAAAAATAGTAGACTAGTGTACCAAGAGAACAATATTAATTGTGGCTTGGTTGAGAGGGTGAGTAGACTATATTACTTAGTATACCAAGTATAGCTGGAGGCACGAAAGTATAGCGATGACCGTTATTTTGCGCACTTGTAAAAAAAGAAGACTTTCTATCAAAATTGGTTTCTGCGCACTCAAGGTCATAACTACACTTTCTTGCCTCGAATATACTTATAAGACTTAGTAGACCAAAGTTATTTGTACCACATCACCAGACCATTATTATTAATACCTGCTGGATGTCACAGCCTTCCAAGAGAACATTATTCCAAGTAGACATGCAAACTTTGCTTTCGCGATGTAGAATCGTATGAAAATTTGAATCTTGAATGGCACTGTCAAATTAGCTCCATCTGCTGTTTATTTTTTTTTACGTGATATGTTGCAGACGGATCACCTGATCTTAATAGTACGCCATCTATACTCAAAACTGGAATTCAAGACCAAAAAATCTACGACAGATACGTCACTGTCAAATCTGTTAAAGTCACTTATGTCATTTTCAAGTGACGTTTTGAGGTTTTGCCAACCTTTTTGGCATTATTTTTCTTATTATGCAGACTAAACTGTCAAGTTTCCATACATTGTTAATATGTTGTAGATAGATACCAAATGTTATTAACACCTGAAGTGTTACAAGCGCAATACCATTTTTAAAAACTAAAATTACGGATGGTTAAGTTTTTATTAAACTTTCTTGTATTGACGTGAAAAAAAGTAAATTAAATATTATTTTTAAATTATAGAATCAAAATTACCAATAAATAAATAACATCAGCGAGTGTTTTTAGATAAAAGGGGTATACTATGGTACGATCATTTTATTGCAGTAGCAACATTGTAGTAGATTTTTTGGTCTTGAATTCCAGTTTTGGGTATAGCGTATTTTTCACACGCAATAGCCCCCATTCCCGCGATCCTCAGTCGATCATCGGATGAGATCATGATGTCTCTGTTTTGGTTTAAGGTACAATCAGAGAAGCCGGACATCATGCTGGGAGTGATCTGCGGGTCCATCCTGATCGCAGACAACTTCATCACGGCTCACTTCCAGGAGTTCAAGAGCGTTCTGGAGAAGTGAGTAGTGGAGAATGAGTTAATTATTTGATAGCCCGGTTGGTTCAGTGGTAGTGAATGCTGCGTCTGGGCCAAGGGTTGCGGGTTCGATCCCCGCACAGTACAAACATTTGTGTGCATGAACATGTCTGTTTGTATTGGTCTGGGTGTTTTCTATGTATTATAAGTATGCATTTACAAAAGAAAAGTATTATACGTATATATTTGTAATTCCATTGTTGGTTCTGATATCTGTAACACAGATGCTTAAGCTACCTATCTCAGAGTCAGATCAATGTATGTGATGTAGTGAAATATTATTCCTGTCTTTTATAACGACGTTTGGTCGCCCCGTTGATCTGGGATCTAAAACTCCCTTCCGGCCGCATTGACAACCAAGTTTGAAAACCAGTTGCCAAAGAAGAACTAACATTCTTGCTGCTCAACCAGTTGCCAAAGACGATAGATTTTTCTTTTTTCGCTTCTTTGCATACAAAGAATTATTAAATTATGCTCAAAACTGGAATTCCAAAAAATCTACGACAGATACGCCACTGTCAAATCTGTTAAAGTCATTTATGTCATTTTCAAGTGACGTTTTTAGGTTTCGCCAGCCTTTTTGGCATTATTTTTCTTATTATGCAGACTAAACTGTCAAGTTTCCATACATTGTTAAAATGTTGTGGGTAGATACTAAATGTTATTAACACCTGAAGTGTTACAAGCGCAATAACGTCTTTGAAAACTAAAATTACGGATGGTTAAGTTTTTATTAAAGGGTCTTGTATTTACGTGAAAAAAAGTATTTTTTTTTTAAATTATAGAATCAAAATTACCAATAAATAAATTACATCAGCGAGTCTTTTTAGAAAAAAGGGGTTTACTATGGTGCGATCATTTTATTGCAGTAGCAACATTGTAGTAGTTTTTTTGGTCTTGAATTGACAACATTTCATAATTTTTGCATGTCTATATTATTGTTTTATATGAAAGTAGATATAAAATAAAGCGACCCATATTTTTTGTTTTTTCGAAATTATGTTTATAATATACCTAAAAAACATATTTTAATCCTTCGTATTCTAAACAGACGTAAGCGCCAAATTACGTCATACTTACTGAGATACAATATACTCTGTGCTTACTGAGGAATACAGTTAGTTCCTTTACCTATTAAAAAAAACCGTCAATAAAAGTTACATTGACAACTATTGACAATTTCATTTTATGTCTTGCATCTGTCTGTCATAGAATTATAACCTCCCTTTTTCCCATACTATTTAAATAAAATGAAAGTTTCCGACGGATTTCAAGTTGCTGATAGTAGAAACTTGCCAAGAGTAAACTATCTAATGTTACTGGAGTTCATGCAAGAGAACGACTGCTACAACGTTGCTGAACTACGTAGTGCTAAAGCATTAGGTACTTGCTTTGCGGGAAGCCTACGTAGACACTGCGGTGAGATACGTAGAATTAAAGCGAGATGTCCATTTGTGTACCGTCCAGTGCTGATACATAAGTTCTGGCTGACTATGATGAGCTCTGTGTTAAAAAATAATAGATGCTGCTTAGGTATTTTGGAAAAATTATATGTTTCAAAAAAGTATAGAGTGCAAAATAAAAGATGTAAAATGTTTCATATTTTTATTAACCTTGTGTAAATAAATAACTAAGTACCTACCTATGTGAAGCTTATTTATTGAATTTTAATAATTATACACCTATGAATCTACGATGGCAATCTAGCTTTCAATTTGACCCGTCCTTTCACCGTCTTCATTAATTTTCTAAGTACAAAACACGCAGAGAACAGTTAATTTCTTAATAACCAATGCATTGCACCATTCTTACTTCGTAGACACTGGCAATGAAAAAAAGGATTTCTCCGGAGCAGGAATAGAATTGTTCGTGCAGATAGGGACACAACAATATTTCGGATCCTTCATTGGCACATACGCAATAGTTTCTTTGTTGTAAACGATTATAAATGAGAATTTATGAGAATTGTAATGAGTACGAGGAATTATTTTTACAAATGTCACTGAAGACACATGACAGTTAATTCACAGATATTATCAGTTTTAGCAATGGAGAAAGGTATAGGCAAAGGAAATATTTCATTCTTCCGTAATGTATGACGTCATTTTTCAGTTTTCAGTTATAATTTTTTTTCTCAGTAAATAAGCAATATAAAAAATATTTTGATATATTCTCGATATCAGGAGAAGAAAACAAAGAAATGGTATTTTTTATTTTAGGGCTTAGAAATTTTGAAATGTTGTCAATTCCAGTTTTGGGTATAATTTGACGAAATCCTCAAGTAAGACCACAAAAGCTTTGTAACCAAATTAAATCAAAACTCGCCCGAGAATTTCAAGATATTTTCGCTCGTCACTGCATTAAAAGCATTAGCTAAATCACACATTCTACTCATTACCATCACTTACGTAACTTAACTGTGGGAGAATCACGCTTCGGCATGAATGGGCTGGCTCGACCGGAGTGATACCAACCAGCTTTAACAAATATTGAATTCCAGGGGTCAAATCCAGGACTCCAGCCAGCTGTCCAACTGCGTCGATGTAGAACTGATCCACACTGGATCAAAGTACAAGGTCACAGCGACCAAGTCCGGCCCTACATCGTACTTCTTGGCTATGAATGGAAGCTTTAAGGAGTTGGAGGTGCATAAGCTTACTGATGGAGGTGAGTAGACCGTAAAAGACTGAAAAGACTGAGGGTGAATAGTATGAAATTAATTATTTATGGGACTTTCCTGGAGTTGGAAGTGCATAAGTTCACTAATGGAGGTGAGTAGACCTAGTAGACCGTAAAATACTGAAAAGACTGAGGGTGAATATTATGAAATTGGCTGTGAATGGAAGTTTCCTGGATTTAGAAGTGCATAAACTTACTGATTGAGGTGAGTAAACTTTAAAAGACTGAAAAGACCAAGGGTAAATATTGTAAAATTGGCTATAAACGTAAGCTTCAAGAAGTTGAAGGTGCATAAGCTTAAGGACTGAGGTGAGTAGACCTTAAAAGACTGAAGAGTTCTAGCTATGATTAGTGTAAAATTAGCTATTAATGGGAGTTACATATAGTTGAAACTGCATAAGCTTATTGACGTAGGTAAGTAGACCTAGTAGACCGTAAAAAACTGAAAAGACCGAGGGGTGAATAGTATGAGTTAGCTAAGAAAAGATGATGATGAAGATGATACGTTTTTGAAAAGCCTCCGAGCTCTAATTATAAATGGGTAGTATTTAAACGAGCTTCTTTTTAATAGCATTTTTGGCCTCAGGAAATATATGTTAGCTTCTAAATTACTAAGTCAGCCACAACCAATGCGCGTCTGAATTATAGTATTTCAGCCACTAAATATCTTTGATGTAAGCCACTGTAATTATAACTCAGCATGGCAGTTATTTTTTAGCATCTAAATTTGTGGTATGCATTCAAACAGCAACCTTCTAAATTATTGATATATGACACCAAAATAGTAATTATAGTTTCTAATTTCATAATTTAGTATGAATAAATTGTAACTCATCCTACATTTATTCGATCGTTAAATTTTCCTAAAATTGTCATCGAATATTATATTAAAGCCACTTTTATT